>JAZHYW010024172.1:0-61037 GCA_037355805.1 Ixodes ricinus
CAATATCATCCGTTTCAAACTAAAACATATGGCGAATTCCCTCACGTATACCAGAACGCGTTGTGCGCTCATTCAAGGCTGTGGACAAAATATCTGTGTGAATGGTTGTAAAACCTCGTTAGCACCTCAGGGTAGAGCGAAATGATTTTATATTCTTCTCTCGGAGACCTATTTCGCTATAAATATATGTTTATTCATTTATTCCGTTTATTTTTAGGTATTGATGTGCAGCTTACGACTTTGTAATGCTGCACAATGAACATATACCAAAAGGGATACAATGTTTAAAAATTATCAAGGAAAAACCTCGAAGGTGATAAAATACGGGTCTAAAACGTGAATACATAGAGCGTCGATGGTATTATACAAATGAATGCATCTCATGGGCAAAGTTTCAAAATTCGATTTACATAAAATGAAACATACGCAAAACTAGTTAAGATGGAACATAAATATTAATTGTTGAAGTTAGATCAGAGCAATCAATCACTCCGAGAAGGCATTTAAACAAGAAATGTAAGATGCTATTTAAAAGGGCAGCCCGCGCAGTTTACTTTGAATATAGAAGACTCTATATCGACATATGACCAAAAAATTGAAAGAAACGCTTCAGTTTTACGGTGTTGCACTCGACTTCTCAGTTCAGAAACGTTAAATATGCGGTGCATTCAGGTGTTAATTAAACGCACCGCAAAAGGGAAAGTCTTAGACTATACATGCTAAAATCCCCTGGTTAGGAAGGCAGCTCGCCACAACTGGTGCTTAGAAAACCAACAAGGTATTCTAGTAGTTCGGGTTACATCCTTTGTTCATCTAGTTTGAAAAAGGAGAAAAAACAAAATCAATTGGTGAGCTATACGTGAGCAAGAAAACAATTTTTACACTGTAGTTTAGATTAAAGATCTGACGAATGCTAGGTGTAACTAGTTACTGTGATATAATGAAAAGGTTCTTAGACAAAACAGCAACTCTAGCCGAACTGAAACCAAACAATGACTGGATATTTCTTTAGCGGCATCAGTACGATCACAGCTGAAATAATAAGTCAAAGTGAAGCTAGGTACTCCACTACCACCGATTTTTAAGATGCGATCAGCTGTTTCCGGCGGGCGTAAGGGCAGGGTTAATAGCTACAGAACACCATGCGCACTCTGTGACGTCACGTCGCGGTGGAGCTCCGGATGATTGATGCATGGCGTACCGCAGCACAACGGTGATGTCACGTTGCGCCGTGGATGGATGGATGTTAATGGCTATACCTCTTTTAACGGGTGGTAGCTTGCGCCACCTAGCCTAAGTCTGAAAACAAAACATGTAATTTTGTCCAATTTTCCAACAAAAAAAAAAGACTAATTTTTCTGATCACTTATCAAGAAAGTGTGGACGCTATTTATTTGGATTAAAAAAAAATTAAAAACATCACCCCCCCCCCCCACCGGGCGCCGGAAACCAAATTTGAGCCGCGTTATTTATAAACCTAGAGAAAATATCGAAAAAATATATATACCATCTTATTCAGGATACTCGCCTGATGGAAATATTATAATCCTAATTAAAAAACAATATTGACCTCATTTTCTGAAAGTGAAACATGTATACAAAAAATAAATAAGCAAATATGCAAGATTTACACTAAACTATGCCGAACGCTTGTGCCCGTATTTCGATACTTTTTTTCTAAATATGTGTAAAGTTTATTTGCTTTTTTGTGTCACTGTCATATTTATGTATTTTTTTCGACATTGAGTGCTGTTTCCCCACACTACGAGGGGTAGAGTCCTTAGCCAGGCAGAGTGTCTTTGTCTTTACTTTCCCACTGGGCTTAATCCAATAAGAAACCCCATCAAGTTTAATTCCATCCCGGCAGAAACAGTCATGGATATAAACTGTATCACATCAACGACACTCAAGTAACGTTACGCCAGGCGAGACGCTTGCCGCGGCAGGCGAACAAGAGCACTAAGTTCAAATAAGATTTGAAATATATTTCCACGGCTCCACATTTCAGATCTTTTCTATAAAGAAAATAAAAGCACACTCAGCCATCGCTTGAATCGTTGCGGTAATATTTTCACTCTGAAAATCTATCTTTACGCAGAATTTTCCCGTCCACAAGATCTCCTGTAACAAATCAGGGGTCACATCCACAATCCCGAAGTAAAACCTATCACACCTCTAAGTAAACGCAATAACTACAAATGGCCGCGGTTTCCCTTAAATTACCCTATGTCCCCTTCTTGCTCTGCCCCCCCCCCCCCTCCTCATCCCATTCGCACCCACCCACCCAGACATCTTGGTGTCTTGATTTTTCTATTCAACCAATGGCGATCCTCGGAACTCTGGTCCTGACAAGCGCATCCGTCTTCTTGCCTCCTTCCCATTCCCTCTCGTGGCCGGACATAAACTGCGTCATTCCCATGGCGGTTTCCACCTACGCCAAACTCCAAAGTGGTGCGTATTCCTCTAGCGACCGTTTCACGGCTTTGCCGATTCCGTCGAACGGTCCGCGGTGCGTGGGAGCAGCCCGCTTCCACTCGAATTCGCAGGACCCTATTTGGCCGTAACGATCCACAACCCTGGTTCCTATCTTTATTTTATTCTTTCTGTCTGTGGTCGATATCCGCTTTCAGGCTCGAGCTGGGCGGCAACGCAGGAATGCGCGCTAATCTCTATTTCGAAGTTGCCACGGCTTCCGTGAGAGAAACAGAAAGGCGTTGAAGCAATTAAGTGAACTCAAGCTTCTTTTTTTTTCTTTTTCTCTCGCAAGGTGGGGTTATACGCTTCGCTATTCAATCCGAATCTTTTTAGGCTTCTCGAGACAGTTTTTTTTGTGACGGGTTGAATTTAATCGCGGAGACCTCGGTTAGCAGCTTGCGAGAAATCGAACTCGAGAGCTGGCTCGCTTCGTGCACATCTTCTTTAAATAGATCGTACACTCAACAAAAGAGAGTGTTACATTCATTGGTATGCATGTATACCTTCCTACGCGCAACTACAAACGTCGCTGCAAAAAAACAAAGCTTTTCTTTCCTTAGCGTTTTCCACGGTAACGCTCGTTTTGTCGGCTCGTATCTGCTTTATTTTTATTTCTTTTTTGTAAATGAGCAACCTGAGCGGGCTTGTGAAAGTGAGATGCACCGCACACGGCGCAATGTCAAAGGCTTGCTTGAAGAAAAAAGTACACGCCAATATCATTTACACTTTAAGAAGTCCAGTGAGTTTACATTCTCGCAAATCAATTCGGAGAGTCGATCGCTGCCAACTCTAAGGAGGGGAGTTCGGCGGATGACGTGGCTGAAAAATATATATTAGACTCCGAAAACAAAGCAGTCTCCGCTGCGTCACTGAGCAGAACGTTTCACCTTGCTCGGTACCACACCCTGCACAAGACTATACTTGCCTACACCCAGCTCCAGATGTGAAGCGGATGCTACGAGGGAACGGGACCAACTGGAGCAGCGTCAAAAGTGCAAATCACTAGGCTTGTTCTGTTTATGATTGGTTCAGCGATGAAAAAATACACAGAAACATTACGAACACCAGCGAGGGCCCCCTTGACGCTGTCTGATCGTCATAATCTGCTGTAGCATCGGCTGTGTCTGGACGGAAGGTGAAACGAAGTATAGCACGAAACGACTTACAAAGAACAGATTAATTGTAGTCAATTACATTTTATTTTACATCGTTAATGCTTCAATACCTTTTATTTGGGGTAACGTTATTTGTAATTTGGATTGTTTTTTTCTGTAATCAAGTCTAAGTAATCAAGTATACGTTTCCGAAAGAACTATTTAATGAATGAGTTGGTGTTTCTTTTTTTTTTTACATAGAACATCTCTCTGCTTATAGCGTCACTCGTCTATGTTGCACCAACGATGAACACCTTTTAATTCGAAAGCAGTAACTGTCCCTTGGAGCGAGTCAACGTTATCAGCTTTGAAGCCGCGCCAAACGGCACTTAAACTCCTTTCTCCAAGTGATGCCAGCTCCCAGCTTGGAAACCACGCGAAAAGCCTATAGCTAAACGACACTTAGTTTCCCGATCCCAAAGGGAGCGGAATGAGAGCAGAAGGATTTCGGCTTCGGTACCATTGGCTGGCGCGCGTCACAGTTTCAAAAAACAGGCTTTCATTGGCCGCTGCGCGTTAGCTTCAACGACCGCCACCCCATGGCGCTGCGTGTCTGCGAGGCAGCGGCTCCACCGCTCCACGCCCAAGGTCAGCGCACCAAGGAGAGCTAGCGCTGGCGCTCGACCGTCGGCGCAGGTACACCGCAGACGGGATAAGGGAGCGGAAGAGCGGCATGCTTGCTTTCGCATTCACAACTCATAGAAGTGCTTTGGTGGACCTCGCACCTTTTTTTACCCCTAAAACAACTAAAAAAAGATATCAAGGTACCAAAAGGATTAGAATGCCAACGCGCTCAGCAACGTTTTGACTCTCTCGCTGTCTAGAGTGCCTCGTTCCCTGCGTACGGATTGTTAAGATCCGGTTTTGCCGTGGCATAAACGACCGTGTTTTGCACTGACCTCATCTAGCCACGACAAGAAAGGCACCTCCCTTCCCTCTCCCCCCCCCCCCCCCACCCCCCACACACTTCATCTTGAAAGAGTTCACCAGCGCGTGCTCGTATTCGCCAACTGAACTCTCTCACGTCGCATTGCTGCGGTGGCGCTACTGTCTGTACTGCGTAAGCGCACACGCATCTTTACTACGGAATATGGTTTCTGCTCTGGGCAGATGCCTGCTTGTCTGTTGACAGCGCGTCGGTCTATAGAATGTGCTAAGAACAAATGGTTATCTTATCTACGATTTTTTCTTTTGTTACCAGATCGGGGCTTCTACTAGTCCAGCTTGCGGCAGTTTATTTATCCTTCTCTCTCTCTATTTTTCTTTGTCCATCTGTAATACTAGGGTCAAGTGACAGATTATATTAGAAGTAGTTAATTTTGTTCCCAATGCGCCCTTGAAGAAGGTCACGCGCTCTCTGTCTCTGGAGTTAATTAGTGAAAATCTTCACTACGCTTCGGTAGTTCCTAATCATTTCTGAGGAACGAGGCGTCACGGAGGAACAAGTCTTAGACTCGCCTTTTCCTCAACTTGCCCCTATGTTCACAGTCAAAGAGACGAAACGTAAGAACGTGGCGTTTGAATGTCTGCTTAACCGGCCACAGCAGAAAGCTAATAAAAAGTGTAAGAAAGTAACTTAAAAGTAATATATTACTTTGTGGTAATTTTTCAATTCGTTTTGTGATGCAGCAGTTGATTATGGTAATCTGTGACATTTTTCAATGAAGTAATAGCAATTGTAATCGGTTACCTTTTTTCAGTAACGCGCACAAGACTGTGTGTAAACACAATCTTGTGCCTTGTGCTTTGTGCGTGTAAACGCGCACAAGGCGCAAGTATAAACATACTTTCAACCTTGGCATTCGCCGAACTCGCTCCGCGAAGTGCAGCGACTGGTGGAGTAGAGTAGTCGCCTTATGGCTCGTTCACACTGGAAGCGGATCCACAAACGCGAAGCAGGTCCGCGCGTTCTCAACCGCAAAGCGGCTGGGATCGAGCGGTTGTAGCGTGTTTTTGCCAACCGCTTAGGGATCGATTTGACCCAAGCGCTTTCGCGAACCTCGAAGCGGCAACCAATCGCAACGCGACGTTAACGTGACGTCGGTGGCTCTTCGAAACAAGATGGCTTCTGTCGCTGGTAAGGCGTCCAAGGCGCTGTAGTACTAGCGTTGCAGCAGACAAACCAACGAAGAAACGTGATGTTAACGTCCGTCACTTGAATCCGCCGCGAAAAGAGTTGACTCGTAGGCGGCGTTCACACTTGCGAAAAAACTCCTCTTGTCGCCGACCGAATTTACTGGTCGGAAAAAGATGGAACTGTTCACATTTGTTACCGCCCGTTGCGTTCGAGCGGCTCCAGTTTCTCGCGGATAAAAGAACAGACTGCCCTCGGCCCGAGCGATACTAAAAAATAATGCTGTGGCAGACTTCCTCTTGCAGTTAATGCTAACCAGCAGTGCCGTGAAAATGCCCAAGATTCTCTCGGCTATACGAGAAGGCAGTAATAAAGTAACGAGCAAACGGAGACAACATGTGTACGTACCACCCGTGCCTCTTTTATTCCACAGATCTCATTTGTGGGCGCTGTCTTCGTTGCTCAGATGCCTCTTGTCGCACAGGGTTGAATAATTTAGTCTCGACCAGCATTTCTACCGAAACAACGATACCAGCGAGACGGCGCCATTTGCGCAACCTGACAATTCCGACAACTCGGGCGACTCGGCCAAGATGTGAGGCCGGCAAGCGCCATTTCCTCCGTGCGTTCCGATTGGCTGCGACAACGTGGAAACTTTTTCTGCGCGGGAAAAATCGGGCCCGGACTGTTTGCCCCCGCGATCGAATATTCCGTTATCGGCAAGGGGATTCCCCCTCCCGTCAACAATTTTCCCACGGATTCCCCTGCGAATCCGCAAGGGTGAACGAGCCAGTAATCTTAACGGGCTTCGCTTCGGTGATTTCGTTTGGGTAAGAGTGTGTTTATTATTCGGGTTGCCAAAGTCCCATTGCTCGCTGCCTTGTTAGTCTTTGTTCGTAGAACGTCGGAACCCGCCCTTGATCGACCGAAATGACAGTTTTTCCACCCACTAAAACAGTCGCGTGAACTACTGAAAGTGACCGACACCGTGCATGACCTTTACGAAGGCCGATGGAGACGTCGTGAGCCTAATTGCGTAGCCAATACACTACCGCGAAACTGGCAGAGTGCCTGCGTTAGCTCGGCCTGTAATGTTTACTACTACCAAAAAGAATAAAGGGAACCTACTCAAGAAACAACGTGTACGCGCGAGACGATGCATAGGTGATCTATACGGCGTTTATTTGAGCTTATAATAAAACGAACGGTAGACTCGATTGACGAGCGTGTGACGAGAGGAGAGTCCTTTACTAACGAAGCCACGACCGGCTAGCACTGAACATATTTTCCCGCACCACGCGGTCCACCGTGCCGCTCACAACTCCAAAATAAAAAGCGAATGACGAGGGAAGGGGGGGGGGGGGGAACCACTGAGATTTTATCCCGAAAACAAGGTCAGCTATTCATGTGGGAAGGGTCCACTTCGAAGAAAAGATCGGGGGCATCCTCCTCTGACTCAGCAGGGCACGCCTAGCTGGGCTTTCTTTGCTTTGTGGGCAAAGTCGAGGGAATACAAGCCAGTTTTGCGGGCCAATGCCTCTTTTTTCGCTGTTCGAACTCGTAATGTGTGCTGACAGCCTGAATATTTTTTTAAAGCGCCAAAATTGGTTGAGTTTGGCTTTGGATTGTGGTTTAAACTGCATTTTGGATTGTAAAACAGGATTGCCAGGGTCGCTCGCGAACGTCATCCGCAACCACTTCGCAAACGCAGTCCAACCGCCAGTGTAAATGCAGATTTCGAGCAATTAATTTTTTGTTGTAGTTGTCGTCAAAAAATGGTCTCTGAGGTGGGAGAGGCACTCTACATTTCTTCATCCCCTGCGCTTGTTCGACAATGGAATAAATTGTCCGATTACATTCTAACACATACTGGGCCATGGAAAGCCTATTTCTACGCAAAAGTGGTTTTCCTCGTATTTTCAGTTAACTTCTCAAGTTTTATAAATAACTGTTCCTTCTTTTTTTTTTCATAACGTTTTTGCGCGAAATAGTGTGTAAAGAGAATTCGGCCATTGCGCCCGCGAAAATTGGTCCATGAAACTGCAGTACCGGCCTCATGGGTGGGCGACCTGGGCGGTCGCACCGGGCGCCATCAATAGGGGGTGCCACGGCGCCCCGGTATTGCATTTTTTAGCTTTTTAATTTTTTTTTAACACTGCGCCCGACAGGACGTTATATGCTCGAATGCCGTTGGTTTTTGACATGCGGTTCTCGGCTGGAAAAATCCTCATGTAGGGCCTCTACTCACTCGTTTACTAACAACGCGATGTCGTACCTTATGGACATTTAAAAAAGAGAGGGGGGGGGGGGGGGGGGCTCCCATAGCCGGAGTTCACCTAGGGCGCCGGATGATGTAAGGCCGGCCCTGCATGGAACGGTTATAGCTGCTTGTATTGCTGTGGATTACTGCATCTATAACTGATGTCGAATGCCAACTGCCATCTTGGAGCTAGGGCCTCGTCAGGCTGCACTTAATTGTTGCAGCGTTTTGACCCAGCTTAAATTTTTCTTGCGAAAGAAAAAAAGTATTGATTGACTGATTGATTTACTATATAGATCGGAGACCTCACGACTCCGACTTATGCTAACATATTTGTACCCACAGCATCATATATAGCCTTTTTTTAACATCATAGCGCAACGGAAATTTAATCAGTCTCGCGAACCGCTCTATACTCGTTGTAAATACCAAAATTCTTTCCTTTTAACTACTCTCTTTCACCTGAACGATGGGCCGCAGCGGACACAACGAGCCATCCCTGCCTATCCAGCGTCGCAAAGGTAGTACACCGTGCGCACACCGTGCGTCGCTGCTTCCACTCGCGAAAATCGCGTGACACTCATATGGTACTGGATTGTGGTGCTATAGTCCTTGCTCGCTCCGAACGTGACTTATATCCGTGCCACACGGGCAACTCAAATGCCATTTACAAAGAAATGACATTTGTGTGATCGGCGAATCAGCTCGCAATCTGTCGCGCGTGGAATGCGCTCCGCCCGGAGTGTCGCGCGCTGATTGGCCGTCCGCTCAAATGTCATTCGTTGTAAATGGCATTCAGGATGCCCGTGTGGCACGGGTATTAGAAACGTGACCCCATTCTTAAGATGCGATTGTATAAGGTGCCACCATCCTAAATACAAAAAATAGAACACGAGTCATCTTTATTTTTTATTTTTTTAAATTCCAAGTCGCGATAAGTAGGTCATATAGGAAGGTGCAAGACTTTTCTGATGGACGACTTTAAAGGCGCCGCCTGGTCTCTGAGATGTCAGGGTACAACGTTGAAATCCTTTGATCCCAGAGAACATTTGCTTTCATTTTGTCACTGTATAGCACAGAGACGAGGTATTTTCAGCCACAAAAAGCTTGTGGCATGGTTCGAAAAAAAAAATGAAAAGACCGGTTTTTGGTGCTGTTTGTCTTGAGGGAAGTGTCTGACTGATGTCTTCCTGAGAGCCGAGTAGCAGACAAAGTACCTTCGTTTTTTTTTTAGTTTGATATATATATATATATATATATTTTTTTTTTTTGTACGGTGAAGATTTAGGTTCCAAGAAGGAACCGACGCGCTCGTTGCATATTGACCCTTGCGATGGAATTTACAAGCGAGGAAGCAGGTCATGCCGCAAGCCTTAGAAAACTTGAGAACAACCCCGTTGACTCCGCGGTATAGGACAAAACAATTCCTGGATTCCAATGTCAGGCAAGAGGGAAAGTCGAAGCGAGCCGTTCACATGAAAACTTTTATCCTTTTATATTGGACTCATTATCATAGTCTGTACTTTTTAAAAGAGGGTTCGCCTGTTTTATTTACTGCGAATAAAAAAGAGAAGCCCTCACCCCATACACCATGTGTGTTCTTTTTGGTTGTCCGTCCTTTAATTGAAGGAGTTCGAATTAAGCTGAACACCTGTCTTAAACTAAATAAATATCACGCAACAAGTTTTATGTGTCTTGCAAAAATAATCTTACTTGATAGTTGTAGGACCTTTGCAAGCATAGATAAACACTCAGATTCCATACAATAAATCTCTAGAGCAAGCCATGATAACGCTAATGACTTAAGGGACAAGAATGGCGACTACGCAGGCAACGCAAAAAGAGGGATACAGTCCTTGTTTTCGAGATACCAGTGCGATGTATTTGAATTAACAATACATACACGCACGATCGCTCGGACTTTTTTGTTCAAGACCTCCTGTAACGACTACATTACAATTTTTTTCAACTATATTGCAATACATATAATAAGTTCATGCAGAGGCTCAACAACTACCTTTTCAAAACGCATTTGATGTGTTGACGTTACCTCCAGAAAACGCGAACAATAAAACAAACCGCGTATGACCACGCTTTTCAAAAACGCGAAATGCTTCTAAGAAAGGAGCTCCGACGAAGATTGAACCTGCCAGGCATACTCATCCAACGCCGGCGCCGAGACGAGTAAACAATTTCAACAATCCTTGCTTTGGAAGTCGAGACACGTCATGGATGGGCTTTCTTCTTCGGGAGGTGTACACCCAAACTCGGGCCATCATCACGCTAAAAAAGCCCTCGAGCCCGGTGGAGCGAATGGAAGTCCGAAAAGAAGGCGGAGATATAATGCGGAAACACCGGAAACCCTATTGAAAGCATGTGCATTGTGTGCGTCCACCCTTCGTGGACCTCGAGAAAGCTGCTCCCGGGTAACAATCGCCGTGCTGTCGAAGAAAACACAAGCGCGGACTCGGCGCGTCTGCTTCCTTCTATCAACATGCGAGGTGAGGCAATACTGTTCTTATGAAGTTACCATATCAGGCTAAGGAGGAGGTTAGGTTAGGTGAGGCAATGCTACGTGCTCGTCACATTGGGACAGCAGTCTGAGTTGACATTGCCTCTATTGTTAGGCTTACAATACCCGAAGTGTCCTTGAGACAAATATACAGAGGCAATTTCACACCGCATGTTTTCCTCCTGACACAACTAACTAGAAAAAAACAAGAAAGACAACCTTCGCTAGAATTGCTTTGTACACGACAATGTGTACTTTAGGAACAACTTTAGCAAGAACTCAAAGACGCAACCTTATCTTAAGGTGACTTTTTTTTATTTTTTTTTCAGAAACAACATACGACGAATGCCCGAAGGCGTTAACCTACGAATTGCGACCCATTGTGTGCTGTTACAAATGATGGTCCTATTCGACTCATGTGCCCTTTAGATCGGTACTTCAACCGTTTGAAAAAAAAAAACGATTTGTGAAGAACGTAAGAACCATCACGAAAGATCTAAAACGTCTACACAAAACATTTATGGTGCGCGCGATGCTTGCAGAAGTCTCGGCTGTATAAGACAAGCGCTTTATGCATCGAGAGAGCGTACTCTACTACAGCCCGAATTTTGTATTTTTGTTTATTTCGATGTATGGGACTGCCCCAAAGCGATACCTGGGTTGAATGGGTTAGATTCTGAGACATTTGCCAATGTGAACGTGTGAACCTGGTTGCCTTTGGTTGCGCTCGATATATTGTCCCACCGGGTTCGCTTTTATATGTCTCTGTGTTTTAAGGGACTGTCGCCACCGGTATTTGCCTGCGTGAACTCGTGAACTCGAATATATAGAGCGCCAGTTGGATGGGGACAATGGCAACTCTTGCGAGTTTGAGCAAAGGAAACAACAGGACGTTAAAACTTGTTTGGATTTTTAACGCGATAGCGTTAAGGAGCTCGCGGTTCGCAGGCCTCGGTGACGTACCAGAAAAGCAGGCGTGACGCGAATAACTTGATAGCGTTCAGGAGCTCGTGTCGCGCCGTGCCAGAAAAGCTGGCGTGACGGGAAAATCCTGATTGGTCGACAGGGTCATGACGTCACAGCCACATGACCTAGGCTCGTCTGTTTGGAGGAGCGTACAGTTTCCATCCGTCGAGCGGTGGAGCGGAAAGTTTACGTCCGTCGCCGAGTCCGCCCAGTGGCGCTGCGATCCTGCCGTCATGGTTCGTCTGTGGCGAATGTGTACCTCGCCGTGGTCCGCCGCTCGGTCGCCGGGAGCGAACACGCGTGCGATGGATGCGGTGCCTGTGTACCAGAGCGGACGGCTCTTCTGAGTCGTCGTCTTCTACGAGTGCGGATGCCGCATCTACGCCTGCTCCTGCTCGGCGACGGGGTCGGTCACGTGAGACTGAAGCCGAGAAGGCGGAGACGAAGGCTGGGCGTGAAGAGGCAATGCGCCACGAGCGGGCCGAGGATTCGATAACGCTATCGAGTTCCACTCTTAAAGGCGGAGCTTAAGCGTCCTGTGACTTTTTCTAAGTGTCACCGGGTTTTCGTGATAGAAAGTTTTATACAGATTCACATATAGAGGGAGTTCTGTCAATAAAATGAGCTCTAGGTAGTAGCCATTGCAGCAGTATGGCACCACCACTCGAGCCCAATGTCCTCGCTCTTATAGTGAGAACTAAATGTAATCCAAACATTCGATCGTTTGTGTCTTCCACAAAGGCAAGGAAATCTGGTGTTTGAAGAGTGAAAATCTTAAACCACATACAACGTTGGTTTGTCGAGCAAGTTGACAGGCGCACGCTGCCTAAATTTTGCTCCGCCGTTGAATACGCCCCGTGACCCCCTCAATACAGCCGCCTCTTTTTAATACCCCATTCACTCGAGCGTAAATGTACCTTTAGCTAAGGGACCCTTATTCTCTGCTGCCAATCAATTCACGATCTTTCGCGACTGGCGTGCGCTCGCGACCCACGATCACGGGCTGATTTGCCGATTGCAAAGAGACCTACTTCAAAGGTATGCTGGGCGTGTGAAACGGGCATAAGTCACCAAGAGTTACAGCCGTCAACTCCTGCGACGTTAAAATGCAGTTACCGACGGAGATTCCATTTCATGCTTAATACTACCGCTAGGAGATTATTCTGGGTCTGAGATTGACCAGAACGTGTGCTTTAAACACGTCCACTCAGGGTGCAGGGAAAGGCGTTCCGTCATTTACCCGCCAGTGGGCGATGGTCATAACCAAACTTTCGCTAAATAAGCCTTAATTTCTGTTTGATATATATCATATCATTCTTGCTTCGCACTCAAATGAATGGATCTTTCATTATGCACCGCGAATGTGCTAAGAAGCAATTTAGTTTTTTTCGTTCTTTTACGGTTATTTTGTTTAGCTTTGTAGTTTTCGGTTCGGTTCTCTGACCAGGGTGTTTTTGCCAATGCTTTCGAAATTTTCTTTTCATTCCTTTTACGATTGAATGGACCTTTTCACATACCGACGGCACCAGGTGGTGGCTGCACGACCGTAACATTGCAGTTCCAGTCGGACTCCCATATATGATAAAAAGGTCAAATAGTGGATGGGTCAAAATTAGCAATATCAGGCACTTGAACGTAACATTGCAGTTTCAGTCGGACTCCCATATATGATAAAAAGTTCAAATAGTGGATGGGTCAAAATTAGCAATATCAAGCACCTGAACGTAACATTGCAGTTCCAGTCGGACTCCCATATATGATAAAAAGTTCAAATAGTGGATGGGTCAAAATTAGCAATATCAGGCACCTGAACGTAACATTGCAGTTCCAGTCGGACTCCCATATATGATAAAAAGGTCAAATAGTGGATGGGTCAAAATTAGCAATATCAGGCACCTGAACGTAACATTGCAGTTCCAGTCGGACTCCCATATATGATAAAAAGGTCAAATAGTGGATGGGTCAAAATTAGCAATATCAGGCACCTGAACGTAACATTGCAGTTCCAGTCGGACTCCCATATATGATAAAAAGGTTCAAATAGTGGATGGGTCAAAATTAGCAATATCAGGCACCTGAACGTAACATTGCAGTTCCAGTCGGACTCCCATATATGATAAAAAGTTCAAATAGTGGATGGGTCAAAATTAGCAATATCAGGCACCTGAACGTAACATTGCAGTTCCAGTCGTAACAGATCCCCTGTCGTCGAAAAAGGGCTTCCTCTGAGGGAGCAAACCAGCAGCAAGAACTACAGGGCCAAATCGCCCCAAAGATGATCGTTAAACTTGACACATACGATGGACGCAACCCTGGGGTACCTTCCGGACGCACTTCGACCTAGTGACAGACATAAATGGATGGAAAATTAATTCACGAGGAGCTTTCTTGGCTTCAGCACTGAGAGGCAGCACTGGAAGTACTGCAAAATCTACCCGCAAATATACAGAGAGACTACGGCAAATCGTGCTTTGCGGCACATCGAATAGGTTTTATTTGGCGCTGATCCATACGACTTATACTTCTTGTCTGCTCGCAATCCTTTCTACAGTATATGTGATCCCATGGATACAAGGGACCACAGCACAAGGTTTACGTGGCTTATTTTGTGTTGTGGAGTCACCATGGTCGTTAGTCTTCTTGATGTTATTGCGTATTCTTCGTATATGGAGGCCAATACGTGTTGGGGTTTGCCAGCATCCTGAAGTCTGGAAACTTGATTAACTTGAAGTTGATCAACTTCTGCTGGGTGAGTCTCTGCTCGGTCTTCATGGTCTCAATGGGCCGAATCAAGTCATGTTCTTAAACCCCGCAAAAACTGAATACTCCGGTTCCACACTTCTACTCTGTGATTTGTCTTAGGAAGCTCCTCTACAACGCGCTCGTAGCAGGTCCACATTCGAAAATAATTATTCAACGCTGACACCCTTTGGGGTATTCTAGACTTGCCCTTGCGGGGATACTTCTAAAAGTCATATGAATCTCGTGCTCAGTAGAGTCGGTGGACTCTGCCTCCAGTTGAGTATGGTGACGCTATTACCCAATGACGTCAGGTGGCCCTTTTCGGGAGTGGAGTCGGGCGACTACATTTCAGAATTGTAAGCGGACTATATCCAACAAAATGTTGTAACTCTTTTTTACTAGAATCATGCAACCCTACTTTGCGAGTCACCAGATCACTATAATTTATAAAGTTAGGCGCCTCCTTCAGTAGTAATTACTGGATTATATTTCTGCTACGATGATTCAAACGCCCATGAAAGTCAAGTGATTCACTTGGAAAGAATCACGGGATTCCAGCTTTCCTAGAGTCACGTGATTCTACCTTCTGGTCCCCAGGATTTGAATTAAGACGCCAAGGATCGTGTCAGCAACCATAATGACAGCACGTCATCGGTGTTCGAGTATTTCAAGCATATGTGTACTGGCGTACCCTTCAGAAGAAACCGCACCTGCCGGGAGCCACCCTCTTGTCTGTCGCTCTGGAGCTGCCACGAGCGTGGTGTAGACGAGGTTCCTGAGACCAATAGCGTCGAAGCAGTCTTCGCTGGGGTTTCAATATAACCTGATCCGTACCGGTTCATCGAGGCTTCGAAGACCGAGCAAAACCTCACCAAGCAGAAGATGAACGACGGCGAAAGAGGATGCACCCCATCGGGTTCAAAGCCATACGTGGGAATCTCGCAAAGGATACAGAACATCCTATAATCGGTATGACACAGAGCCCCTCATTGACTCTTTCTTGTGTTGTCGCTGCTTTTGCTGAATATGTATTTTATGCTTCTAATACATATTCAAATGGATATATATATATAATGAAAAACACCCTCAGACAAACCGTGTCGAAGAACTGGTAAAGAATACGACAGGACAACGGCTGACTCGCAACTGCAATTTATTGAAAGAAAAGTGAACCAAAGAAACTTTTTAAACAGATTACACACAGACAGATTAAAACACACGCCCGCTTTGGTTCACTTTTCTTTCTATAAACTTCAGTTGCGAGTCAGCTGTTTTCCTGTCGTATTCTTTACCCGTTCTTCGTCCCGGTTTATCTGAGGCTGTTTTTCATCGTGTCTAACTGTTACCAACTGGCCCGAATCACCACCCTACTTCAAATGGATATGTATAGGATGGTTCTTAGATGGTTCTAATATGTATAAGAAAATATAAGAACCATAAAAGGAAATTGTGACAAGTTTCTTGTATGTTAATATATGTGTCATATAGTTCTTATACAGTTCTTTTATGGTTCATATATGGTCTTATGAATCTTGTATGATTCAAATCTGTTTAATGGACACAAGAAATGTCTCATACAAATAGCTTTTTAAGTAGGAATGCGTAAAACAATGGTGTATGTCAAAGCAAATGATTTCTTAGCAACGCCTCAAACAATTGAAAAGAATCGTGTTGGTAATAGATACAAGACTTGAAAGTATGAAACAGCGAGGACGAGGACGGGAACAGGACATCTTTTGAAAGATGTCCTGTTCGCGTCCTCGTCCTCGCTGTTTATACTTTCAACTCCACTAAACTCGTCAAATGTTATCTTCATTCTACCTTCCGGTAAAGAGAGTGCCGCATTTGCATCGATATAAAGCTTTAATGGAATAACAAACATTCGCTCATGAGAAGGTCGTGAATATGTCTAGGTTCACTCGCTTGAGGTGGGTTTTATTTTATTAGACATGCCAGAGAAGCTATAAATAGGTAACAAAGATAACGGCGCAGGTAATAACACGAAGTGCGATAACGGTAGATGAAAAAGTAATTGCAATAAAGGTTATCTGGTGAGCACGTGATTAGCAAGTACTTAATTTAGGCAAATACTCCTTATAATGTGTCGTGCAGCGGAAAAGGAGCATGCATTTACACGAGTGCTGCTTGAGTGATGTGCGGTTTTTTCGCGTGCTGTTTTGACCCCACGCTCTATTGTCGCGTGCTGTTTGATGTTTGACGCATAGTGTTTTGACGATTGATTTTTTCATTGTGTTGTTTTGTCGCCTGCTGTTTTGCCGTGTGCTGTTTTTGCGTTATGCATGTTATAACAATTCTTCAAATGGCGACGACTTCTTTCCCAACTCCACCGCATTTACTTCCACGCCAGTTCCCCCGCGCAGCCTTGTTCAAGTTGGGAAATATTATTTTTCAATTATTTCGTTTTTGTAGAAGTTGACGATTCTTCTGGAATAACTAAATAGCGCACTACTGTAGTCCCTGCTCGGCTGGGAAGACGAGCGAAAACACCATATGGGAAATTGTTTGAACGTCTGGCAACCCTTTCTGCGCTACCATCTTTTTTTAGTCAAAATTCCACTGCTGCTTGTCAATTTTCCACTGCTGCTTGTCAATGATACCAAGCAATGCTGTTGCCGGGTACCAAGTGCTCCAACCAAAAGGAATGAGGCGTCTGCACAGGCCTAAGGTGCACTAAGAGTCATACGTAGCACAGAATGCGCTAGGCGGGCATCGCCGGGCTCTATGGTCCAGCCCGTGCGTGTGAACGTGGCACACCGTGAGCGTCCCGCAATGTAAACACACCCAAAAATATTACAGAAATAAAATTAGGAAAGAAACATAAAAGCAGCTATCGTGAAACTCAAGACACTTTAAATTATAAAAATACGAAGCAGTCAGGGGAACGGACCGGAGTGATTGTGCCTGAACTATTTTTTGTAGTGGAGTACTTGAATTAGGTCAGCGGTTCTAGAAATCGCGGCCACGAGGGGGACTGGAATGTGCCGTGGGAGCCAAGGGAAATAAAGACGAGGACGGCATGGAGCAGAGTTCATACTGTAGATCTCGAGGACAGTTGTAGACTACAGAACAAGAGAGGACAAGGCGCTGCCTGACTGTGAGGCGGTAAATCCTTCGTACCTTGCGTTTTGTGATCTCCTTTAGGGCGGTCTGGGCGGGGACTGATAGGGCGTTGTCTAAGGTGGACACTCATATTATTTGGCGCCCAACATGGAGAGGAAGACAAGGACGGCGCGGGGCAGAGCTCGGGCAGCGAGCTGGAGTATTGTCAGACACGAAACGGCGAAAGGTTAAGGCCCAACCTCCTGCTTGTCCAACTCTGAAACAGTAAAGCACTTCGTACAGTTGTTTGATTGGATTCAAGACGGTCGAAGTAAGGACTGATCCGTCGTTGACCAAAGCGGACACGCACAACGCGAAACCCGATCAGCCAAGCCTCGCTTTCGCGCTCCTCTTGGAGGTCACAGTCGACGCATTCCTCGGCCATTTTGGCTGAATTGCGCACCGAACTCGCTGAGCGGTCACTATCGTCAAAGCGATCGATGGCCGTCGGTATGAGTTCGAGCGTCTCCGCGAGTATGAACGCCTCTTCAAAGAGCGAGTCTCTGAGAGTGTCGGACGCCATCAGATGTATTCCGATAATCGGAGTCATCCACCCCAAAACGATCTCGCTGCTTTGGACTGCAGCTCTGGCGGCGGAAGGGGGAGACGTCGGTGAGCTCTATGCTTCCCATGACGGCGATGTTTGAGACGCTTTTGCGGGCCTTGAGAATGCCGGACCTACGTATGTTTCCCGACCGCGTTTGAACTTCCAGACGTCAAAATAATCTTCATGCGCCGATGTAAATTTGTTGCAGAATTTTTACAGGATCTGAATGAGTCTGTAGTCAGTCTCCGCCAGCCAGGGGCACCAAAGAGACAAGCTGTGCATTGACAGGGCAGACTGTGGACTTCGAGATCGTGTATCGTGGTAGTTTTAGGACGCTGTAAGGGAGAGCACTATATTGTAAACTGGGGTGAACTGCTAAGGAAGAAAGAACGTGTTGAGGTGGGGGGAAGGGGGGAGGGGGCGGAGGGTCCAGAAAGCAGATGGGTCTTTGCAGCTTGTGTTGAGAAAACTTGCGGATATTTAAGTTAAAACCGGGAATGGTGGCGAACCTTTTAATGATCACTTTGATTGAGATCTGGTACGCGAAGACGGCATGGTGCTTCCCAACATCCCAAGAATAAATGAAAAGAAGGGTAATAAGTTTCTTTTCAGGGTTGTCATTCATGCTTAACTATTGAAGAGGTTTGTCAGGTACTTCCGCGACTCCTCAGCGGCAGCAAGACTTTTTCATAGGTTGTGTCGCGCTGCGACCTGGCCGGTAATGAGGCGAGAAGTTTTCCGATTCACTCGTACCTGCCCGGCTTGCCAGAAAGCAAAGCCGAGAGGCGAGATGCCTCCTATCCAAGAGTTTGTTTTTAAATATCGGTAATGATGCGTCTAAGTAGACGGGCAGTGTTCTCGCCTTAAAAAATAAAATCTGACGCGCCACAGGAAATGTAGCTTTGAAGCCCTCATTTTTAACTTGTACATAAAATATAGTTATTGTATACGACCATGCAAACTATTTTTTTTCAATTCAATCTTTTATTTAGACAACATACATTAAGCAGTTGAGACGTCGTCCTGTCGATTTTCTGTCCCTTCTACGCTTTGATGTTTCTTCTCTACTCCAGTCTCACGTTAATCCAACATGATTAAATAGTTGTCTAAAGGGCCGCTGAAAAAGGCAATAAATGCCTGACGAGGCGCGGACCCCGTCCGCCCAAAAAATCAAAACAATTCCCCATCCCGTCACTTAGCGAGGCACACACTAAGGGAAATAAGGAACAAGGGAAACGTAAACAACTCTCAAAAATAAGATACAAACATAAGCATAACACACGGGATAGAACTTCATAAAGGTCAGAAATAAGAAATAACACGTCATGACACAAAGGCATAAACATGCCTAGCGCTCGATAAAGAACAAAAATAACAAGATAAGGAATACCAAGAAAAACAGCTTCCGGAAATTAGTCACACCTGGCTCGACAGAAAGTACAGATTCATGTTTCTTTTTAAAGCCTGAAGTTATAAACTGTCTTCGATTATAGTCATCATATCAGTATGGTCATTTCAAAGCTCTGGTATTTGGTTAGATAGTTTCTGGTTGCTGTAGTTTGTGCGTACTTTTCTCCTTGAGTAATTTGTAGATATAAAATTGAGATCTAAGTTTAGAATATACGCCGACTACACAAGTTTGTTCTTTTCAGGTAGGGTTGTGAATCAAGTTTTGCAGACGGCGAATAGCAGAAAATAAATGTCCGTACGAGATTTAACTCTTTACTAATTAATACGGATAAAGCAAAGTCAGTAGGGTTGTAAATTGGGTCAGTTAGTAACAGTTTAACATGACGAAATAGAGCCTCAGGAAACACGGACGACGAAGAGAGAACGGACACGACCGGACAACGGGTGTCGTCTGCCGGATACCCTTGTCGTGTGGAAGATCTTATGTATGCGAGTTAGGAAGGTGTGTAAATTAAAGGTTGATAGAGCACGCTTAGAGCCTTGGGTGGGGGCCTCCTTCCACTACATTGCAGGGACCGTTCATATCTCGCTTCTTTTGTGGATGCGGTTGTTTTGAGCAGACACCGAGGCAGAATGACTTGACAAATTATTTAATCATTCTTTATTTCTTCGTTGGCAGAAAGATGTGTTAATTAACCGTCGGTGGCAGTATCCCCCGAGAAGGGTATACACCGACACGCGGGCATGACGTCACGGAGCTGCGGCGGCGCTGCGATCGCGCCGGAGCCGGGGGTGTGGCAGGGTGTGGGCAAAAGGGCGCACGATTCGCATGGGCGTCATAGCATTTCAGCATGCCGCGAAGCTGTGTTGACGTTAATTTCACCGAAATGTACAAGAAAAGTAGCGGAGTGAGTTTCCACAATTTCCCGGCAGACTCGGCAAGGCATAAAAGGTGGATAATATCCGTGGATCGAAAAGAATCGTCGCCTCGCGCGAACGACCGTTTGTGCGGCAAACACTTTCTTGAAGGCAAGTGCGGCTTCCATTTCAATCTCCGTCCCGAGGCTTGCTTGCGTGCAGGAAACCGTTGCCTGATCGAGACCACCGGGATTTTGTTCCCATGTGTGTTCGCGCACAAAGCATCGGCCAAGCGCTCGTCGGAGGCTCGCTACGCCCGTGCTACCCAGCAGAAGAGGATCGGCGACAGAACGGCAGTGTTGTAGGCGTTACCGGAGAAAAGTAACGAAGTACGTTACTCGTTACTTGCAAATAAAAGGAACGCGTTACCGAGCTACCCCTAGTAGCACGCTTTGTCCTGTGGACGTCTTTAGGATGTCCTAACGTCCCAGGGATGTCCTGTGGACGTTCACAGGACATTTGTGCTGCTTGGGACGCTGCCTAAAAATAAAAGGAACCCGTTACCGCTGCCGATAAAAAGTAACGCACGTTACTTCTGCGTTACTTTTTTAAATTAAGATTTAGCACATTTTACGGTTTTGACGTTACATGTCATATTTCAAGAAACATTATGTTCGTGCAGAAACTGAACATAATTACTTTATCTCGTTTTACGGTTTCACCTAAATACTCACGAGAAAAAACGCCAAGAAAAACATGGCTTGACGCCTAAAACACGGAAAAAATTGAAGTGTAATTTCTTTAAGACTTGGGAAGGAGTAACGAGTAACGTAACTACGTTACTTGAAGTAGTAACGTAAGTACGTTACCCGTTACTGTGTCGAAAACGTAACGAGTAGGTTACTACGTTATTGAAAAAAGTAACGCGTTACCGGCAACGCCGTTACTTGTAACGTGTTACCGCCAAGACTGCAGAAAGGACAAAGCGTTACTGCTTGTCATGCCTTGTGGTCATGAGGGTAGGAAAAATATCATACCTTGACTTGAAGACGCTGTGTGTATTTAATCAATTAATGAATACACACACTTCCGCAGACCCACAGACTGCTGATCCCGCCGGCAGTGCGGAAACCGACTCGAAGTAATCGTAGGCCTCGAGAGACTTGTACGCCTGCACCGTGTCGGCCGTGAACTGGCTTGGCGAAAAACTAAATAAACGACGACATGAGCCGTCGACTTCGGTGGCATCAACTTTACGTCGGAAGTCCAGCAGGCCTTGTTTACGGCATACGGATCGTCGAAGGCAACGCCGTCACCGCACAGTTTGTTTCGATACCGCTGCCGTTCAGGCTCGGGCAGCGAGCTCAAATAGTCGGGCATAGGATACGACATACGTTCTCAGGAAATACGACGCACAAATAAAGATACAAGCGTCCCTACAACGACAACAACGAGCGCACGCCATAGAACGCAATGGCGAAAACACGGAGAGCCGGGCTGCTCTTGCCCACATAGCTACCGCGCATGCGCGGCCTTGCGGCGTGTTGGTAAACAGAGTCGCTCCGCGTGTCGGTCTATAACCTACCTTCGATCTAACACGAGTGCCAATTTGTAAGAAGATATCTCTGCGGCCTCTTGTTGCCTGGTAGGTGGGCATTTCAATCGGTGTATGTGTAGTATAGTTTATTTTACTTCATTTTCATAGTAGAAACTTCCGGTACGTGTCAACTGTTGTCTTGACGTGTTAGCTTCCTCTTCGTCCTCCGTGTTTACTTAGTCTGCATTTCATAATGTTCCAAAGCAGTATATTTTTAGGGCGCAGCTCTTGGTCGTCCGTTTCCGCGTATAGTGCCGTCGCCGTCACCGTCGGCATGACCGCCCTGCTGAATTTAGCTACAAATTGAATTGGTGTTGAAAGCACGCGATGTCAATTTGTCTGCTAAATCTAGCGGAGAAACTGAATTTGTTCATGGGGGACGTGACACAAAGTCATGTGACGTCAATTACCCCGTTAAATTTAGCCGGGAAACTGAGTTGGTGTTGAGGTCACGTGGCGTCAATGTTCCGGCTAAATTTGGTGAGGAAACTGTGGAGAAAAGGAGGTGTGGATTAGGAATAGAGGAGGGTATGAAGGTGGAGAAGAAGGATGGGGAGAGTGGGAGGAGGAGTGGAGAGGAGAGGAGGATAAATACGAGGGGAGGCGGAAAGGAGGAGTCTTTACTTATATTATCAACAATGTGAAACAGTGCGTAGTAATCAACGGTCATTAAACTTCCTTTCACAATGTTACTGCTGGTGTACCACAAGGGATCATACTTGGGCCTGTTCTATTTAATGTATACATAGATTCCATTGTTAACATCGATAACCAAGCTTAGTTTGTGATTTCTGCTGACGATACGATCCTCTTTATTTCAGCTACTGATGCTCATATACTGATATGTAAAGGGAACAATATACGAAGTAAATTTTCATTGTGGGCCAAAGTTAATGATTTTAATGCAAACACACAAAATCCTAAGCCATTTTATTCAGATCTATTAATAAACCAGTACTGGTTAAAAATTAAATCGAACTTGGTGAATCACAAATTAAGTCAGTTATCCAACATAAAACTTTAGGAGTAATTTTTTCCAAGTATATGATGTGGAATCGCCATTTTTACTGTCTGATTGCTAATCTTTCCCGAGTTGTTGGCATTATTGCCCACTGTCTTAATTTTTGACCAATGAGTATGAAGTTAAAACTTTACTCCGCACTATTTAAGTCCAATCTAAGTTACTCTATCTTAGAAGAGGGGGAAGCCGGAACACCCATCTTGTATGGGTGTTCCGGACCGACTTCGTCGTCGTCTCAAGGAAGCCAAGAGAGCGCGAGACCAACGCAGGCAGTGAACCGCAAGCAGATCAGCTCGCGCAGTCTGGTTTGAGCCAGCGCCATGTTCGCCACGGATCGCAGCCATATTCCGCTTTTCTCGGTCCCTGACCCTTGTACATAATGTAAATAACTGCAATTAAAGAATGGGCTACTAGCAACTAAGACAAACCTTCAAAATCTAATGTTATATAAAAAAAACTGAAAGCTGTTTACAACTCTCTGTAACGCCGAATTAAAGGGAAACTCCACTTCATTTTCTGTTGTGAGAAAACAATGCAGCTCTCTTTATTATCATCTAGAGAGACCGCATGTCAAATATTAGAACGTAATACCATTTAAAAGACCATTAAACCGGCCAAGATGCCCGAAATCACCAATATCCGCTAATTTAGCGGGCGACGTGCGGCGCAGCCAACGTTGTGTTTCCGTTTCCGTTGCTGACGTCCGTTACATACGTTTTGTTTTCTTGGTATTCTCTTTTCCAAGGAGAACTTGCCAGCTTAAGGCGCATTCACACAGCGGAAAGACGCGCGTCGTGGGGTGATTTTTTTGCTTATTTTTGTATTGAAAAAAGTCGCGCGCCGAGGAGGACGACGCAGGGAGACGACGCCTCGGAACCCAATTTTTCCCTCGACGCGCGCGCTTGAGCCAATCAGCGAGCGTCCGGACGTGACGTGTCGCCCTTTTCCGGTTAGGACATGTTTTCGCTGTTTTTATTTTCGACCCACAATGAAGGCGAAAAGCCAGAGGGTTCGAGGGAGACATGCAGTCGCCAAACGTGGCTGGAAGCATTTCTGCGTGGAAAGAAGCAAGCAGATTGGAACATCTGACTGTGAGCAGTGTTTTATGTGCGTGTACGACGCCGTGAAACTACTCTTCATCGTTCGCGCGAAAGCTGCCACCGAAGTTCGCGGTGTGTTCCGACCTCCGACTGTGCGGGAGCGATCACTCCCAATGTGTTGTGTAGTCTTTGTGTGCACCCACCGCTACGGAATACCACAGTTCTCCATCGAAAACACTCTCGCACAAGCTGCGTGCAGTGTTAAAGGTACGGACGCGAAGACTCTGGGACGCGCCGGCGTAGCACCGTGCTTTGTTTGCACAAAAACGCGGCAAAAGAGCACCTTCAGAAGCTGCCCGTTCGAGTCCGCGCCTTTCGCCAATGCTGCATATAACCGGAGCGTAAACGTATATGTAATCATTGCCGTTGTCCATTCAGTGAAGACGGTTGTCTCCCACCGCATATGCAATCGCGAAGGCAAGGCAACAACAATCGTGCGAAGCAGACGAATAAAAAATTCCGTGTTCTCTCGACAAACGCGAGATTACCCGAGAAGACGCCGCCGTCGGGTGGCCCTGTCTGAATGCTTCGTCTTTTTCGACGCCGGCGTCGACGTCGACCGCAACGCGCGTTTTTTGCTCAGTGTGAATGCGCCTTTACCGCCGCTACCGGCGCGCTGCCTCGGCTCTGGCTTCGGATCTGGCTTTGGCTCACTGGCTCGCTCTGGCTCCTCTGGCTCGGCGCAGGCAGGCAGAGAAGAGAACAGAGAGCCGCGTCGCCGCGTGCTTTTTACGGTTTGCGCCGTAGTGTGTGCGGTTTTGTCAGTCTCCGATGCCTGGCGCCTGGGTGTGATGGCCGGTAAAGGGCGCAAAGGCAGGGGCACGCGGTGTTGTGTCGCTGCCTGTTCTCGTTGCCAGCTGAGCAGCCCGGGAGTTATCTTCCATTCGCTTCCTGCCGACACTGAACGTCGGAAACTGTGGACGGACGCCGTGCACCGATCGGGTTGTGAGAAGCCCTTGTCGCCGACGGCCCGGTTATTAATCTGCTCTGATCATTTCTCGCCGGAGTGCTATGAGCGAGATTTACGTTTATTAGCGGACAGTGGCTTCTCGACAAAGTACGCGAAGTTGAAGCCAGACGCCGTGCCGTCCATCTTCGCTGGCAGAGCACCTTCCGAAGACAGCTCATGCGTGAAACGTCGTCGAACCAGAGTACGTACATTCGTCGGTTACTTAGTGCGCACTCAGTGCCCTCGAAAGCGCCAACACGTCGCATCGTTTCAGCAGAGTGCGAGAGATGAAGCACGCACTGCGCGCATTGCCGACAAGATTGGAAGCGCAGCTCGCTCTTCATCTCTGGCTTCGCTCGCACTTCCGCTGAAACCGCACCGTCTGGCCTGCGTTTTTACCTGTTCTATAAAAACCATGCGCGCTATAATCAGGAAACACAGCGAATATCCTCTTGTGAAACAGCTGTGGAGTTTCAAAATGAGCCATATAGAGAAACTATAACAGCCAAATTTTGCTAAAACTGATGTTGATTTTTTAAATGTAAGGAAACTAAAGTGGGTAGGTTATACGAGCAATACCACTGTACAGGAGGCAACTGTACAGGCTCAAGGCTAATCTGTTGAGCAAACAATCGCATTGGCCTCGTTTTCTCTTGAGGTACATTTGAGTCATGAAAAAACAAAAGAACTCCGCACTTGAAACCAAACAAAATATTGATTTCAAGACCCGCAGTTTTACGAAATTTCTTTTATCAAATGAGGGATCTACAGGAATTCTCAATAGTTTTATGGCTAAAAAGTTCACACAGAAGATGCATTGAATTAGTACTGTCTATGTTCAAGTTTATTTGAACTGCTTCTGCACTTCCTATAAAGCAGGCTTTTGTAGGATTTTGAGTTTCATGGCCAAAGGAAGAGTACTAAATATTGTTTGATTGCCTTCACAGAGTGGAGACCAAGATACAGCTAGGCAACTCAGCAGCGCAACCTCGGCACATGATGGTTTGCTGGCAGGCACTACACTGGACGACGCCTCTGACGAAGGCACAGAAGCGCTGTTGTCGCTAAGTGAACCTGCTAGCCTCCACCTGGATCCACTTAGTGTAGAATGCCCAATCCCAGTATGTATTTTGGCCTACATTGTTACATGTTGTGTTTGGTGTGCCTGCAGATGCTATCAGTTGGTGCACCACTCTTACAGGAAAGGGACCGAGCATGCAGGAGCAGCACAGTGGCCGCGGCAAGGGAAACTCTGCGTTTGGATGCGTCACCCAGTGATGCCTCCGAAAAAGACGGCATCCATGAGGCGTCACATAGTGGACCTTCTGTCATCCGAGTGGATCCAGCTAGAGCAGAATGCCCAATTCCAGTATGTATTTCTGCCTACATTGTTACATGTTGTGTTTGGTGTGCCTGCAGATGCTATCAGTTGGTGCACCACTCTTACAGGAAAGGGACCGAGCATGCAGGAGCAGCACAGTGGCCGCGGCAAGGGAAACTCTGCGTTTGGATGCGTCGCCCAGTGATGCCTCCGAAAAAGACGGCGTCCATGAGGCGTCACATAGTGGACCTTCTGTCATCCGAGTGGATCCAGCTAGAGCAGAATGCCTAATCCCAGTATGTATTTCTGCCTACATTGTTACATGTTGTGTTTGGTGTGCCTGCAGATGCTATCACTTGGTGCACCACTCTTACAGGAAAGGGACGGAGCCACTTCAGTGGCGTCGCAGGTTGCAAGCTCGAGTGAAATTACGTGCGTGTATGTCATCCGGCCACCCACATGCAGTACATGGAGCCAGACATGTTCAAAAAGGCTAATGAAAGGTGCCTGCACAGTAAGAATTTTGAAGCATGTATCCTAAATATCACAATTTTCATGTTCCAGGTACACAGACGCCAAAGTCTTGGTATGTCAGCAAAGGCATACAAACAGAAAAACCTTCCCACACATCGGTTGAAATTCAGGCGTCGACCACATCCTCTGGTATGTGATGCTGTGTCTTTACAAAGACTTACATTTGAGAAAAAAAGATCATAACTGAATTTCATTTGCAATGCACTTCTGTTGCAGATGCGTTGCGCGGCTGTGTTCGTCCCGAGGACGAGTCCGTTTCGGAAGTGGCAGGCCCAAGTCCCCTGGGAGATGAGACCGGTGCCCCAGGACATCTACAAGCAGCAGAAGGAACTGAGGGTGAGCACTTACACGAAATTGGAACAAAACAATGAATAACCGTCTCTATGCTTATTCCTACTGTGTAGCAGAAGCAACCTTCGCACAACACGAGCAGCCACTTCAGCGGTGCTCTACGCCTACTAGTGGCACAGTCCCCAGCTCTTTGGAAGTGGACTTGGACGGCACTCCTCAGACTTGGCAACCCGAGACCGATCCTGTGGACACGAGCGATGAGGAGAGCGACTCTGAGGACATGTACAGCGACGCCTTGGACACCAGCTATCGGCCGAATGATTCAATCGACTCGGATGAGGAACTGGATTCTCCAGACACCAGTGCCTGGAACGACTCCGTGAGCTCGGATGACGAAGGACCTGATGCGTATGTGCTCACTGTACCTTCTGGAAACCATAATTTTATGCTACAAATAGGATATAGCTTTGATGTTCTGGATTTTGAGTGTAAAGTCCTAAATGATCACCTAACACAGGGGCTCCGGAAGTATATCTGATGCGTGGGGGCAACGTCTGGGGGCTCATGTTGCATCGTATAGTTCACCTCTCTCTCTCTTTATATATATATCAACGGCAACTGACGAAGCACAGTGCAGAGAAATGAAGGCTGCAGTCTGATAGAATCTTCGGAGATTGATTAGTGAGAATGCACATATTGGACAAACAATGGATGACAACTTCAAACGAACGGGTTAACAAGGCTTCCAAAGAAAGAATACATGTCACCAACTACTGATTAGCTTGTGGCACCTCGTCGCCTATGGAGTGCAGCTTCAACATGCAACAGCCTCACGGGTGGTGAGAGGGGGGGGGAGTCGGAACAGCTTTTAGGGTGGGGGCATGCCCCCTGGTTTAGAACCCGTGGGGGCAACTGCCCCCCTGGTTCCGGAGCCCCTGACCTAACAACAAGCGAAAGTGTAGAGGAAATGGAAAAAACAGCTTCTGAAGCAAGTTTTAACTGCACTGCTTGTTTTGTTTTGCAGAGAGTGCAGCACCTCTGCCACGACCACCAACCCCGTGAAAGAGAGGAAGTACATAGTCTGTGCCTCAATGCTCCTACAGTTGCTTTCGGTCTGTAGAGAATGCCTAGCTCCGACACAAACAAGTTTGAAGGAACGGGGGACCTTGCTACATGCAGTGACTGTATGTGTAAGGGGCCACAAAACTGTCTGGGAGAGCCAGCCCAGGATTAATGGCAAGGCACTAATGAACCTCCTCCTACCCGCCGCCATTACATTCTCTGGGGCCAGTCCTACACGAGTCATCCGTCTCCTGAGCTCTGTAGGTGTTGCCGTTCTTCAAAAGAGCCAGCTCTTCCTGATTCAAGGCTGTCTGGTGTTCCCTGCCGCTGCAAAGGTGAGTACACCTGCCCAGAGAATTGTTGGTTAAACATGTATCTCTTGGAGTTGAGATTGACGCTATATTTCTGTATTTCAAAGGTATGGAAAGAAGAGCAGACCACCCTCCTTACAGCGATGCGTGGCAGCAAGCTTCACCTGGCAGGCGACGGCCGTGCCGATTCTCCCGGCTACTCGGCAAAGTATGGCACATACACGCTGCTGGACACAAACATCAACAAAATCCTACACTTCGAGGTTATCCAGGTAAGTACTGGCCAAGTAGAAAATTCCCTACTTAAATTGAGTTATTTATTTATCTTGTTACCTTGGTTTATAACTGAGTAGAATATTTGCTTGGGTATTGTTTTATCTAGGGTTGTGCAAATATTCGAAGTTTCGAATGATACAATATTCGGTATTCGCTTCGAGAAGAACTGCACTATTCGTGTTTTTCGAAGTCTTGATTGCGGTGGGTTAGCTCCGTTGAGTGCGCTTTTACCGAGCAATCAGTGCACTGCGGAGAATCAATACCCGCAAAAGCGAGCTCTGCGGGTGTTGCTTCTCTGCATTGCATCGGTGCTTGGTAAGAAGGGCACTCAACGAGGTAACCTGCCGCAATAAAGACTTGGAAAAGTATAAATATCGCAATTGCGTGCATGGAAGAAAAGCATACATTCAAAGCGGGATGGTGCAGACATGCCGGCTGTATTTGAAAATAAATGAAAAATTTGTGAATGTGTATATCTACATTGTAGTAAAAGTTTCAAAATTAAACTGACTGTTATGCAAGATTATATCTATGTTAGGCAGAGATGCCCTTACAGCCTGCATTCAGTATTTTCAACTCGAGATTAAAGAAAGAATATTTTATATAGCAAGATTTGTAAATTCACTCAATTGGGTATAGTTGGCCATCTCTATAAGATTCATTTTATGTCAAATTTGTTGTTTACTTGCCATCCCAAGACATCAGACCTTCTGAGGTCACAGTTCATAAATATAGACAGATTAAACTCAACTCATAAATGAACAAGTGGAACAACCTTCACAAGTTTAGCTGGGTTTTCATCTAAGCATTACGCAATGGTAGTGAAAGGCGTGAAAAAACTATTTGATATTCAAATCGAAAATATTCGGCCAAAACGACTATTCGCTTCGAATTCACTTCGAACTCGACTCAAAATCCACTATTCGCACAAGACTAGTTTTATGTCTGTATTTTTAGTGTATGTTCTATATTTTGTTACCTTTCCTTTTTACATCAGTCTACAGAAGTCAAGTCCAGCAACAACATGGAGACCGAGGGCCTCAAGCGTTCCTTCGACCATCTCCAGGGCCGGGGCTTCTGCCCGCATGTGCTCGTCACGGACCGCCACTTTGGGGTGAATGCTCTGATGAAGAGCCACTACCCCAACACCAAGCACCGTTTCGATGCATGGCATGTTGCCAAAGGTAACATTATCTTACCAAATGATTCCAACAGTTGTTTACTTGGGGAACACCTTAAAATGTTTTCCTGCATTAGCCAGGTTTTCAGTGCAGATTACATACTACAAGTGATGGTGAACTTGGTTTTCAGTTAGCTTGGTGCTGCCATTTTTGTTTGTACTCTGTTGAACATATATGCATGTATTGTCATGCAAAATGCATTGTTACTCTGCTTGCCATGCACACACCTTTTCTAATTTGAAGGCATCGGGAGCAAGCTGGCCCTCGCAGGGAAAACAAAGCGCAACAGCCTACTAAACAAGTGGGTAAAGACTGTCCGGGCACACGTTTACTGGTGTGCCCAAACCAGTGACGACAACGGCGCACTGGTGCTGGCCAAGTGGATGTCCTTGATGCGCCATGTGGACAATGTGCACCAACATCCCGACCCGCTCTACCCTGCCTGCACGCATGCCCCAATCGTTGAAGAACGCTGGTGGCTTCATAAGGGTAATGTTGACATATACCAGGGAATTCACAGTGTGCATCGTCCTTACCATTTAACCTGGTGCTGTTTCTAACTGCAGGAACTGAGCCGTACGACGCCCTCGAAAAGGTGGTAATGTCACGGCAGCTGCTGAAGGACATCCCTAAGCTGTCTGGAGAGGGCCAGACGTACCGGCTTGAGTCTTTTCACAGCCTGCTGCTACGATTTACCCCAAAGTCGAGCCACTTCAGTCTGGAGGGCATGGAGGCACGGTAGGCTGAGATTTTGAAATATTCTAGGGCAACGAGGTTCCCTTTTATGTTTGTAGAATGGTGAAATATGCTAAGGACATATTCTGCCTACTTTGCGTGGCCTTCACAGGACTGCCATTGCTGTCCTTCATTACAACGCCAACTCGGACCGAAAGCAGGCTACAACCAAGGACGGCAAGGACTGCTTTGTCCTGAAATTCCCCAAGGCAAGGAAAGGCGAGTGGGTCGTCAACCGAAAAATGGAGCCTGCGTCCTACGGTAAATGCAAACTCTTTTATTGACACAATGCACGTGACTTAATTCTTATCATGCTTGATCTAGACTACACCCAGAAGCTGCTCGGCTGCTTCCTGGGGCTGGCAGAAGGAGTCCGCACCTACCAGGAGGCCCAGGCCACCTACGTTCCCCGCTCACGAGGGAAGTCTCTGTGCAGCGTTTCCCAGAGACCAGACAAGGATGCTGCAGTCCTGGCCCACAGGTCCAGGTTCTCGCGTTAGCAGTATTGGAACCCTGTGTATGTTGCCGACGGAAACTGTTCCCTAATCCTTCCGACAACACAGCATGGGAGCCTGACACGTCGGCGACGGCCCAGCCTGCCCCAAATCCACCATACAAACTCCTTGTAGGCCGTGAACCTGTATTTTCTGAAAAAGACACACGCCATGTAGCATTTTGGTAAAACTTGCTTTACCTGAACCATCAAGTTGAGACACTCGTGAACCAGCACCCTTTCATTTCAATAACAACGAGCAAGACTAGTTTATCTTTCCTACAACTCGTATCTTTGGGGTCTGTCAGTTGCTGCACTTCGGCAACTCAGTTTGCCACAAAGGGCTTCCATCGGTTTGCCGCCCCCTTGACCCAGTACATTGGCACTGTGGAGTCTGTCCAGAGCTGCGTGGAAGCACTTTTCAGGTGTAGAGCTCTCGTGATTTGTGGGATAGGTGCGCACCAATTAGGGCTTCCATCACCTTGAGTCGGGGCAGCGAAAGGCGTGAGGGGCAACCCTGGATTTGGACATGAACAAGCTTATGTTCACTTTCCCCGACCGAGTCTTTGTTGCCATGTGTGGCACGGCGCTGTAGGCTTTTGGACTTCGTCTTGTCGCTTCTAAAATCTCAGGCGATCACTCTGGGGGCAGACACATCCAATGCAGAGAAGCTCCCTGCACCAGTGCTTCCACACAGCCTGCAGAGACCTCCGGCTGGGGGTCATCTCAGTTTACTCCGAGCTCCCACAATCCCTGAAACATTATCTTGACGATTGCTGTTGTAGGAGCCACAAAAATCAAACGGATCAAAGATTCTTGCCAACACTAAAAGCATGGGGCTCTTCCTGTCCAGTCTTGATGACAAGAAATCGATGAGAGAGCTTATCATGCACTCAAACTGGTATGTTTGAAGATTCCAGCCCACTCCTTTCCAACTCCCGAATGTCCAAAGTCGACATCGGTGTGTTGGGTCTCTCCATCTTCCAACAATTCTACCAGTTCGAGGCCATTCGACATCCACTTGCAGAGTCGCATTCCAGCTTGACTCAAGGTTTTCGCTGCCTCTTCATAGAGCCCCCTCGCTTCCTGTCAACTATCAACACCAGTGACGAGGTCATCAACGTACAGTTGGCTCCGTATGGCGTCTGCCGTCTTTGTGAACTGCTCTGGCACGTTTTTGAGATGATGCTGTGATGTTGCAGCTAGGAGAAAGGGGCTCGACATCACGCCGAATGACACGCGCATCGCCTGATATGACACAATTGGTTGAAGCTCTTCCCCGCATATCGGCATTCTCTCACACCATAGGAACTGCACCACACTTCGATCGCTTTTCGAGAGAAACACTTGCAGGAAGGCTTTCTCAATGTCCGCGATGATCCCGATGTTGTGGGTGCGGAACTTGATGAGCAGTTCGATCAGCTCCAAATTCAAATTCGGCCCGCTTTCCAGAACTTTGTTCAGTGAGAAATGACCTCCAGCGCTCGACAATGCGTCAAATACAACCCTCAATCAGGTCGTTCTGCTTTCATGACGTACGACCACTTGGGTGCGGCATGTAATAGGCTCGACCGCTTGCAGAGCTGTTTCCTTTTTTAACTGGCTTGGCGTAGCTCTTTTCGACATAGTCTCTGACGCAGGCATAATATTCCTTGATTATCTGCTCACTCTACGAGGCAAGTGGTTCGAAATCTAAGATGCCTTACCGCATATCTAAGTTCTGTAAGTTCCTCGGCCGTTTGAAGCGACACTTCATACCGACCGTCTTCGTACTTGATGATTTTGTTTGTGATGCTGAAGTATGGCTTCATGGTGAGAGGTTGTCGTTTGCTGTTCTTTGATTCCAAGGTGCTCCAGTTCCGAAAAGAATTTGAGCTGAGCGGATATTTCTTCGTCGGTCTCCTCACTCACGATGACTTCCATCACGTTCGTGGCCGACGAAGATTGCCGTAGACTTGGTTGTTCCGACCTGGCCCTGCAGGGTCCATTCAAATACCGTGTCCACTGCCATCAGTTTGGGGCTCGGCACATCACGCTTCTGGTGACGACATCCCAGTAGTGATCGGCCCCGACCAGAAGTCCAATTCCGCCTTCGACGGCATTGTCGGGTAAGACGTCAATGATGTTCTTGCCCTCCATCTTCATCGTGCGTCGTCACGACATCTGAGGGGGCCATCACAAGGTCGGCGCAGATGCAGGGCACCTCAGGAGCCTCCACCCGGACTTCTCTCCTGTTAAGCCGACTTCTAGCCAAAGCTCCACTTGGCGGCACATCATTTGATTGGCTGTTGCGTTCCCGTCGAAGGTGAAAATCCTGAGGTCCTCTTCACCCAGCACTCAGAGTTGCAGCCTCTCTGGTATGTCACGTCCGACAAACGTGCCACCATTCAAAAAAAGTCTGAGGAGCATGCGCCCCCGACGACCGTCGGCCCACACAAGTACCTGGTTCTTGCTTGCTCCGATTGTGTTGTCTTGGATTCCGAGTGATGACTGACTGCAAAACTGCTCCTCCCGCCACCTCCTTCACCGCCATGGAAGTTGCGTACCTTCCTGCTTGTGTACCGCCTCTTGTCACGTTGGGATTGCACATGGCGGTATGTGTCGTCCACCACACCGTGCACAGCTCAGCCATCTAGTGCCTCTGCATTCTCGTGATAAGTGCCTTCTTTTCGTGAAACGGAAACAGCGGTTTTCTCGCTGCAGGACGGCTCTTCAGTCTCCTGGCGACATCCCAGAAGCGCAGCCGTCCGGGGCGTGATTGTCCATGCAACGAAACACGTATCTATTGTCTGCATCGGTTGTTGTGGTAAGCGCCACCGCCGTTGCAACTCGAGGTCTCTCTGCACTGTCGATGTCGCTCCGCCAGCGTACCATGCCCTCAGTTACTGGTGGCATCCTTTTGCGGCATTCCACCTCACTTTTCAAAAACCTCGCAGCTAATCTTCCAGGTATGGTGAATGCGTGGTTACCCTATGGCTGTACTCCAGGCCCATAGCTGCTAGCATCGTCTTACGGAATAGCATGCACTCCATACGTTCTCTCTTCGGCCCCGAGGGCCTTGATGCTGCGGACACCCGGAAACGTTGAGCCTCTCGACGTTTCTGGAGTCGTGAACCGCTCGGACAGCCATCAACTGCGACATGATCCTCGACGATTAGGTCCGTTTGGCCGAATCTTCGGGTAAGAAGGTCGAGGGCAACCCTGTAGTTTTCAGTTGTCAGTTGGAGTCCCCCGATCGCTACGGCAGCCCTACCAATGAGGTAGCTTTTTATGTGCTTAAATCTCGCAATGCCGGAGAGAGACTCGTTTTGATAGATTGTTGCGTTGAATTCGCCCCAGAAGCCGGGCCATAATCAAACGTCTCCTCTGAATTTCGCAATCTCCAATTTCGGAAGCCTGTCGTCAAGGTATGGTTAAATGAGGGCTGTCCTGAGTTGCTGCTATGTGTCGAGGAACCGGATGTTGTATTGCTCCTTGTTTTGTGTTCTCTGACCTTCCGCTTCACCCGCCTTTTGGCTATGCTGATGTGTTCCGCATACCCTTCCATGCCATTCACTTCCTCTTCTAAAGCTTCATCTTCGATCGACGGGGAGATTTCTCTGTCAATCTCCTTTAGGGAGGCCTCTTTTAGAGGAATATCAAGCTTTTCTTCCAGCTCGCATATTTTAGTTGTATCTGAGGTCAGCAGGGTGCCGATCTTGTTGATCACTTTCGTTGTGGCAGCGTGCAATGTTCTTCGTTGTCTTTTGAGACGCTACTCTTTCCTGACTCGTGGGCAGCATGTCCTGGTTGTAGTTATTAAACCAAACCCACATAATCACGCAAATTTCATGCTCATGGAAACATACAAATAGAGCACCCCAGACATGCCACTTTGTTTGTGAAAATATTCGCATACTGCACTTTCTGTCCGAATCAGACGCACAGTGGAGTACTCCACATGACCCAAGCTGGAGCGCGTTAGCCTACCTAACCACTGATTGTGTCCTACTACCTACGTCCTACTACCTACACGTTACAGGCTATATTAAATTGAAGTTGTGGTGCATCAAACATTGTTTTAAAAAGCTGGTCTTACTTGTTCCGATCCCTAGCCGCTGGCTCCAAGTATGTCGGCTCGTAGATTTTTAGCTTCTCGTAGGCTATATCGAGTAGCCTCTCGTCCAAGCAGACGAGCCCAAACAGCTCGTCTCCAGTGATGCAGCGACCTAGGCAGTTCCGTGCGACACGTGGAACATCACGGCAGCATTGCCCTTCTTGTAGAGGACAGTTTTCACAGGTGCATCTGGAAGTGTACAGTAAGGAAAAATAATATTTTTAGCATCTCTTGTGTTTCAATCCTGTATTTACTAAACTATTTCACTTGTTTGCTTTGTTACGTCTATCGATCATGAATATTGGTATATGTAATATGTACGGACGATTAAAACAGTATTTGTAGCATATGCAGTGATGGAAGTGCTGCGCCATTTGCGTCAAAGTGCCATTTTGGTTAAGAATTGCACCACACCTGCGCCAAGATGGGCAAAAAAAATTGATATATCTTTTTATTGGTTGATTTTAATATTCAAAAAAGTAGGAAGAAAGAAAAATGGTAGAAATACGTATTTCACAGCGTCTCTACTCAGAGTATACGGTGTTTCAAATAAGGTCAGAGCACAGTTGAAAGCTCGAACATATACAACACGAACTCACAGTAAAAGCGCAAGTCACGTGACATTCGCTGCATTTGATTGGTTTTATCGATGAAAGAACACGTACAGTAAGATGGTCGGATGCCTCGATGTCGCTCTTTGACGTTGTTTGGCTAATCCTATTGGCTCATAGCGTCGGCTGCGCTTTAAATTAAGGTGAAACGAAGTTTTAAAATTACTCGACCACCGCGTTGGCCGGTCAATGCGCTGACTGCTTGATCACCGACATCCTCTAAAATTTCAGACGATGTCGGCGATGTCAGGCGCCAAAAGTCGCGACAAAACATTGCAAAATACACAGTAGGATGGCGGCTACTGCCATAAGACAGAACCAGGCTCCTGTACTCCTGGTGAGATCAGTTATTATGTTTGCCGTATGCCTCCATGGCGCCTCTCACCAGCCCACGTGCGTTGAGCTTCACCGCCTTGCGCCTGAGTGTTCGGAGTAGCTGCTGGCATGGGTGAGCGTCTGGTTTAGCACGATATGCATGTAAATTATGCTCAGTACTATTGCAGGTCCACATTCTTTTATCTCAATTATATGATCTTGCTTGCAAATTCTGCGTCGAAAAAGAAAACATGGTGCTTTGTTTGAATGAATGTAAGCGCAAGAGTGTAGGTTTTCATAATATTTGTGGGTGGCTGTTTCTTTTTTTTTTTCAGTTTATAATATTCAAGTTTTGTGTTTGGTAAGGATAAAATTAAGAGGCGCATTTCTACTGATAGACGTGTTAGCGATTATGTTGTTTTTTGGTGGCAGTTTACAGAAACAATACATGCAGGCTAATTAAACTACCGGGTGTAAAAGTGGGAGGGGAGAGAGGCTTTATCCTAACTGAAGTGTGAGTAATTGCTCATCAATTTGATTAGTACCCATTGTAAATTAAACCTACTCTGAACAGAGCCTTATTTCTAAAAAGAAAGCTCCGTGTACCTTTTGTGCCCTTTTTGGTTCTTATTACAAAATGTAATAAGTAATATGCTCCAGTATCAAAGACAAACCCTCAGTAATTATCAAATACAAACTCATTTAGCGATGCAATCAATTTTGTTTTAAATTTTCAAGTGATATGCTACAAGACGTTGGCATCTGCTCCAAAAGCATCAGTGACTGCTCCAAACAAATATTTTACCTGCTACAGAACCTGCTCCAAAGGCTCAAATGCCGCTTCCATCACTGCATATGCCTCTGCCTGTTCTCCCTGATATTTAGACATATCACTTGCAATGAAATATTGACATAAACAAGCGTCCAGATTCAATAATAAACTTCACTGGACTTGTGACTCCTCGCTCTCGTTCCTTTCTCGTTGTTCCCTTGCTGGCAAGGGAGGGTCGTAGGCATAAGGATCTGGGACGTATATGGCCCCTTGCCTCATAACTCCAAAATCCACTTCAGGTGGCAGGCTGTCGTCGTCGGACATGGATGCTGGAAGTAAAGCATCTGAATTGGACATGAAGGCTTATTGAAGAGGTACAGATTTAATTTAGCATGCATGCCTGGCAAGTTATTATTAAATGTACCACATGTCTGGTGGCAGCCTCAATGGGGTACTAGAAGTTTTCTAAGGTGGTGCTAACATGATGCCAGGTAAGCAGTAAAAAAAACTTGGTGGGCTCGACATGTCGCAAAATTACGATATAAAAAATATTTGGTGGGCGCAATATTTACTAATTCGGTGGATTCATCTGTATTCAACAGCATGGGTAGTTTACTCGCGTGATAAATTTTCCAAAATTGAGAAATTCGCGAAAACAGTAGTTTCTAGTATGTGCCGTAATTCTGCCATGCTGCTTGGAGTGCTAGTAACAAATTTTTATGCGAGAATGTGACCAGTAAAATACGTATTCGAGACAAGTTTCTAAGCGATACGTCGAGTCCCCGATTTTTGCGAGCCGTTCTAGTTTTTAAACTTTTTGGGGGGACACCCTTACAACTGCTCTCCAGCTAATCCGTTACATGTGCGGCGACGGTATCTGAACAATTTACGGAAATCTGCTAACAAAATTAAAGCGCATATACCAATTTTTTGCCTTACCTATTGCACCCCGCAGTACGTACTGTACGCAGACTGTTTATATCATAAACGCGCGCTGTGTCGGGCATTGCAAAGGCACAGCGATGGCTCCTTTGAAAGTCTAAAGCGTCTGTCAGACATTCCGCTCTCTCCGTTCTTGGCCGCTTCGCGAGAACGAGAAAATCGTGTGGCTGCTGGATGACATCGCAATTTGACATAGGACCGACTTATAGTGCAACGCAGCTCGTAGTATACAACTCGCGAAACGCGATAGCTCGCGACCGCGATCTTTCGAGATATCTTTCGTCACCGTCAGTTTACACGATGTAGAGGCCCGATTTTTTCACGAAACACTCCAACGAAGTAATCAGCTTTGATGAATGCAGCGAACTATTTATCGTTTCTTTTAGCAGAGAACGAACGAACTTACGAACGAACTCGCGACGTCTCTGCTCAAGCAAAAATTGAGTACAACAAATCAGTTTCCATAAACGTTGCTACACTCTTTCCTTTGTCAGGCTCATCACAACATATTTATGTCCACTTTACTCGGCTTCAGCTTCTACAAATTCCTACAAAGTATACCTTCGCAAAAACTTGCCTTTTGTAGTAGGAGCCGGGGAAAAGGAGCGACGTGGTGCTGCGACGACGCTGCGGACGTTTGTGCAGCACATGTCAGCGTGTCAGCATGGTAGATCACGTGATTCCTTGTATCCCACGTGGGTGCGTATGCACCTGACGTCGAGGTTACAACGTTGCCCGGCTGTGCCGAGGTTTCGGTTTCGGTTTCCGATAATGGTAAATAACAAGATCGCACGAAAAATATTTTGGTTTTCACGAGACAAACGCTCTAGCGTTGTTTTGGAGTACTTTTCACGTTTATATCACCCACTATCTCAAAATTTCCGAAATCGAGCGGAGTTGCCCTTTAAAGTGCAGCTCTTGAGGAGGATGAAGGGTACCGGGGAGAGGGTATACCGCTCCTCCTCTCCTCCCTCCTTCACCTCCCTCCTCCCTGCTGCTTCAATCTCCTCGGGAGTCACGTGATCTCGGGGAAAGGAGTCACGTGACCTCGGGTGAAGGGGGGTCACGTGACTTGGGGGGTCACGTGACCTCGAAGTGGGGGCTCACGCGGTGCATTATAGGGCATTTCCCAAATGCACCGCGTGGATTACGCCGACGCCGACGCCGACGCCGCTCAAGCCGGAAACAGGCCGCCTAAGAGCTCCGCCCTAAGAACGTTTACGTTAAATTGCGGGAGTCTGATATGCAGACCATAGAGAAATATCCTCTAGGTATCAAGTACTTCGCGTGGAATGCGCATACAATTATCGTTTACACTGCTCCCTTCGATTCGATCACCAGCATTCATAGATTTTTTAAATATATATCATTTCTGATCTTTAGATGCATGAAAGTGACATAAGCTCACGCCGTGCAGATACTTGACTCCTTCCTTGGTGCCGCACAAATTACAACCTACAGTCATTGCGTTACAAAGTACCGTCACGCATTATATAAATGTTTCACGAACAACATAAAAATCTACACAGATGGCAAAAAAGACCAGCGTACCTATTGTTCTAACTATAGAAACTAATTTTGGTTGTATGCTTCTTCAGCGTTATGTGACTTTTCTTTATTTTTATTAAAATCCTGATAAAGAGTTTCCTATGTTTGTTGTCCGAGCTGTTGTCATGTGCTGGAGGGGAACCCAGACCAAGTGACGCTTCTTGTCTGAGGTCCCCTCTTCAATCTTCTGGAAAAATAAAGCTTAGTGCGTGTATTGTATATGAGGATGAGGAGGAGGGAGGGGGGCAAGGAGCAGGAGGAAAAGAGGAGGAGGAGATTAGAAGAGGAGGGGAAGAGGAGGAGGAGAGGGTACAGAGGAGGAGGAGGTGCATGCCCTCCCCTCAGAGCCCTCCCGTCCTCCTCCTCAAGAGCTGCGCTCGAATTTCGCACTACAGAGATTTGTAAACGCCTTTCATGATTTCTGTTTTATTCAAGCATACAATATGTTCGAGCATTTTCGTGCTCTCCGAGAGAGGATGCAGAATCGGTACTGTCCAGAGTGTGAAGGTACTAGGTTTAATATTCAATGAATATATGTGCTGGGACGCGACAGAGAAATGTATAGCTAGAAAACTTCCGCACATTATAGGAATCATCTATAAATATGCTCATGTATTAGTCAGTTCAGTGATAGCCCCAGTGTTCAACTTTCCATTTTACGCAGGCCACAATTTGACGTACATGATGCTTAGAATCAGGTTATTCGCGTTATGTTTAGTATTGAAAGTCATGCTCACACGCAACCACTATTCAAGACGCTAAGAATAGTACCAATAACGAGGAGCTGCATTCATAAACTTCTTACATACCAAAGGTCTGCAAAAAAATAAACTTTTTTATTCGGTGCTGATATAACACCGAACGTGTCTACCTAGCAAACCACGTTGTGTTGACGATTGGTCAACGCCACGCTCAAGGACAAATTATCGCCTCCAAAAGATTATTTATTCTCTTCTAAATGTTTTGTCCAGTATGAAAAGATGTGATATAGAAGTAAAAGTACGTCCATAAAAACAATATTTGGTTCCTGTTTGGCTAGTTTTACATTTATACCTACTATGTATTTCCAGATTTGAACATTTTAAAATCTGTGCCCAGATAAACCTATAAGGCTTGTGCGTGGTGCGGCAGGTACATACTCAGGTAAACACACACTTATGTTGAAGTTAATGTAGTGCCTCTGGTATTCGCAAAAGTTCCATTGTTATAGTATACATGTTCAACTTTGTTTTACGAGTTTAAACCAAAAGCAAACAAAACAATATAATTTATTAAGAGTAGTTTTTATTTACCATCTCAAGTGGAACAAATTATAATTTATTACAATTAAAAAAATTATAATAACAGACCTAGTTAAGTAAAATTCTAGCCTTGGTTAATTTTATTTGAGATGCTCCTCGGTTTAAGGGATATTTTGTAGTGGCCCTGTGTCGGTGTTTTATGTTATGTTCTCCAAGCTGCTACCATGGTGAGTTATCTGTGTCGATATTTTCTTGTCATATTAAGCTTGGGCGCTTTAATACCTCTGTGAGTGTTCTTTTTACATTGCAGTACTTTGTATATTTGTTTCCTTGTTGCGGGTGGGTAGGAGAAACTTAGTCAACAACAGCAGTAACCTTTTTTCCTGCCTCCCCCTTTCCACTGGAGGTTGTGGGATTAGACCTGCCTTACTGCCCCACGAGGTCAATCCCACTCCGTAGCTCGATGTTGAGGACTGCTACGGCCGGGTCCTTCCGGAGGCTGCCGTTGGCTCCGAGGAGAGGACTCACTCCTGAAAACACAAAGATACTCGAAGCAGCGGGTTTATTCGGCTCCTGTGCCACCACGCTGTGCCCGTTGGCTAAAACTAATAAAAGAAAAGAACGGTAAAATGTCGGCGCTGTCGCATTAGACACATTCACTTGGAGGGTGCCCACGCTGACGTATTGGGCAGATTCGTGGAAAGGGGGAAGCTCAAAAAGAAAGAGGCTTCGTGGCGCAGAGCCTCCCCCGACGAGAGTCCCGGCCGCCTTTCGCGCCGGCTTATCTAGCCAGCGGAAAATGGACGCGCCCGGGGTAGGTGGTTTGGCTTATCCCGCAGATGGGCGGCGTCCACAATCATTTCCAGAGGGTGCGCCGGAGGCACGTTCACCCAAGCGGGCTAGGGTAGACACGCCCACTTCGAGGAATGCGGCCTTGCCCCGTATCCGAGATGATGTCGCCATAACGCTCCCACGGTTTGCGTGTGCTAAGCCTAGACAGGGAGACGGGGAGCCACGTGGTTCCCACAAGATAAACAATGAAGTTGAGAGTTGAAATTGTGCTCGTTGAAGACGATCGTCTGCGGCGCCATTCGCCCACTATCGCAATATGTAGATGCCGCATTGAGTGACCAGATGGCGAATTAAGGTAAAGGTCGTCACCTAAAATTAAGTGTCAGGGATTAGGTCCTACAAATGACCTATCTGGTGATCAAGCGAATCTTGCAGTTTCGGTGACTCCACGCCTCCGAAGTGAAGAAGGCCTCATGATAACGACGCCAGTGTCGCGTCTTATTGGCAGACTTTCTTGGCTCAGTAGGATCGAGAAGTCTGGACTCGTTGACGGGTCAGATTTGAAGGAGTGTTTCCTTCAAATCTTCAAAACACGTCCCGCTCCAGCCGCTTCTTGCGCGCGGCCCCTGAGCGCGGACCAGGTGTGGTGGTAAGCCAATTCGTGAGAAGGTAGAAAACCGCTCGAGCCTTTGCAAGAGCGGTTGACGCGGAGTACAATGATTCTGCAAGCCTTAGTGGTGTTCTATTGCAAAAAAATACCCGACTGAAAAAACATCTGGGGAGGAATTCCAACTGACGCCGCCAACGGACTGTCCATCTGGGGCAAGCCACCGGGAAGAGCGCGGACACCCGGCTTCCCGTGCCAGTCAAGGGGGCCATCTTGGATCCCGGTTGTCCAACTCGCATGGTACACAGGAGTGAACGAGGTGCACTGTTAGAAAAAAACGCAAAATTACAGGGAGCGCCAACGGGACCAGAGCCGCTCGCGAGCCGTCGTTGCCGTTTTGCCGTAAACCCCCCACCACCGCACGCGGCCGAACAGACATAGTCGGCGAGCTACGCAAGCGCAGTCAATGCAGCCCTTTTATTCGGAGAGGCGGAAGATCACGTGAACTCCTTTCCCGTGCTCTCGTGGGACGTTGTCCGCGTGAAGACACCCCTGCCGCATGAGCAGTGAGTGAGACTAGGCAGATCCCGGCGACTTTGCGGACGTGCTTTTGGTTCGCCATACGCAAACCTGGAGATTTCACGGTAAGTCATCACATCCCGTTCCTTGAACTGTTTAATGAATACCTGTCGCACCATGAATACCAGTAGCTTTCTGATGGTTTCCTGGTGGCAGTTGGCCGCCGCGAAATGCCGTCAAAGTTTCTTGGTGGCGATTCTGATTGCACATCGATTGTCTCTGACTGTACGTCAAAACGCTTTGACGTGCAGACGGACGTACGGTCAAAAGACGTAAAGTTCGTTCGGATACCACTATTTCGTCAAATCTATGAATACGAAAAATAATCTATGCACAAGAAAACGATTTCGGGACGTGCGCCCATAAAACTGCTGGTGTTAGAGATATGGTCAGCAGGGCACCCGGTCACCCTGATCAGAAGCCCGCCGAAACGCTGAACATGACACTTTCTGCTTTCGCTTCTTCGCCGAGCTGCCATGAACAATCGCTCTCGACTCGTTTTGTTTACCCGCTTGCTCCAACCTGTTGATCCTGCCCGGGCTCTACAATCGCTTATGTTTTTAGTAGAATTTCTCCAAGAAAAGAGTCGGTCGTGAGTTCTGTCTATGTGGAACTTTAGCGGTGTAGTCGAAGACGTACAAGGTGTACCAGGTCTACTGGGCCGGAGAGGCGCGAACAAAAGGATCGTTCTACGACGCGAAAGTACTCTACATGGAAGGTGAGTAGAACTGAAGTACGGCGATTGATGTACGAGTGCTTTGCATAACATGCTGAAGGCTTCACTGCATATGCAGCTGAAGCATTCTTTAGAAGCGATGCACTGATTATCGGAACCTTGCGCTGCAATACTGAAATGCTCTTGACTCGGTCCGAGAGGTTTAGGCTAGAAAGTTTATACCTTTCTATCCGGTGTGGACAATTAGCCTTACGACTGTGTCGCAGCTCATTATTATTGTTGCATGAAGAGCGCGGACCAAACGCATCCACGAGCGTAGTTCAGATATGTCTGCTTCTCGCGTTCGTCCGTGGAAGCCAGGGCTCTCTGTCGTAGAATGCGGGCTTGCTCTCTAGCTTCAACGGAGCTTCATACGTTTTGTGAATTAAAGTGTATACGGTTGCCCCGAAAGGTTCAGACATCGAGGGCGTTTCTCTGAAACATGCTTAGGGTGCATCTGGGCCCGTTTGTAAACGAATGTCCCTTTTGCCTGAAAAACGCAAATTTCGAAAGTGAAAAAAGAAGGACGGGTACACACTTTTCCTGATTTTTGATGTCATGAATTACATTCATATTAAGGACTTGTGAACCGTTTCATAGCCATGCAAGATGGCCACCTCGGCTTGTGAACCGTTTCACAGCTATCCAAGATGGCCACCTCGGAATGGGAGCTTTTGATACAAATGCTGCCCAGGATGAAATTCCCTTGGCAGCGGCAGTCAGACATCATCTGATGGACCATCAGGGCACGTTCCACCAGTGCCGCTGACTGGCAGTCAGTGTCCAAAATTACGTACCTTGATGAAATTTTCAATAGGGCATGTGGCGTAACTTTGTGAAGGATGTTTACTGAATAAAATAGAAATGAGAGCTGGTGTTTGTAACGAACTCGTTATATGATTTCTTTCACCGCCGGCCCTCTGTTACAAAAAAAGTGTTCCATTACAAGGGGAAATTATTCTGGGTAGTGCTACAAATATTTCTAAATTAACTTTTTGTGCGTGTGCATCTCGAATGTGTGCGCTGCGTTGTCATACCCTTAATTCATAAAAGAGTCAGATATTTTTTCCATGTGCCCCTCTTGGCTATCGACCCATTAAAATTAGATGGTGCTTCCTTGGTGAGCCATGCCTCCAACAGGTTGTGCATCAGGTCTCGCAAATGGTGTTGTCTTCTTTATGATTTTAACATTGGTCTTAAAACCATTCTTGGGTGTGTGAAAGTACAAACTGATCGTTCTTGTTGACCTGTAATCTTTCAACTTTGAAATTTATTGTTTCACTCAAGATGGTGAAGCAAATGCACACTGCTGTCGCTTGGCATGGTTCTTCTCTCCACCAGCCGTAGAGAAATATAGTATACATTTTAATGAAGCTACGAGGTTAGTGTACAAGAAGTAAACGACTCAGACCATAAACCATAAATATTCCCCTGCACGAAGATGATCGCAATCAAGTTAACAAAGCTATGCACCAGATAAAGATAAATATTATATATTTTTGTTGAAACGTATAACATTCATTCCACATTCATTCATAGTGTTTAGTTAATTTGATAGCAAAACACTGCAACTTCTGGAAGCCATATCTGGTTCTTGATTGAGGCGTTGACCAAATGTCAACTCAAAGGCTGGAATATGCAGGCACCATTTGTTCTATCTTAGCGAACGATAAATAGCAAGTCTATTTCGTCTTAGAGACATCTGATACATAAGAAGTTTATAATTGAAATGTTTTTATTTGGCACTTTACCAAGATATTTTATAATGGTAGCGTGTGACTACTGAATTGGGCACTGCACATAATTCGAATCATGTATTGTGCAAAATATATAAGCGATGTGTATTTGCTGCCGCTGTGTTTTTATAAGAAAGAAACAGTAATTATAGCGCGAGTAAAACAGGGACCTTTAAAGAATGATCGTGACTGAGATGGGTAATATAGGTCATTAATAAGTAATACCCACATTCTTTGACATTTTGCGCGATATACATTGCATTTCCGCGTCCCAGCTCATGTACACGTTAAATATAACAAAAAGAACCGTCACATCTGGCACAAAATAAGCATTGTGTCGTCCAAGAGAAAGCACATGAGAAAATGAACAAATCATACTTCTAAACCGAACTATACTCTGTTTCACCTTATGATGTACCACAGGAAAGGCTACAGGTGCGAGCTGCTTGCTCTAGGGCACACCTCGGCGGCACAAGCTCTCGTGCACCAAGGGCAGCTGCCAACGCTATGAGCCCGCGCTACTAGCCTTCGCTGCGGTGCAACATAAGTAGAAAAGGAGTATAGTACTGTCTTCGTCTTATCTGGATGAATTTCTAAAGAGTTGGAAATCATCGAAGCTTTGATATTCCGCTGCAAGCTATTTGCCGTAAACACGATCTGATGAAAAACTGCACCGAAAAGAACAAAGCGGCTTCGCCTGCGTATATTATGAAATCTGCGCGGTCGTTTATATTTGCTATATAATTTATGTATGCGTTACAAAGAATAACGGGTCCAAAGATGCTTCCCTGTGGTACCCCTGACGTCAGTCTCTTCAGGCTAGAGCTCCGTCTATATATTACGGAACACTCACGAGCAGTTCTGAGAAAATTCTCTATCATGACACCTCGCACACCGTATGCCTTTAATTTAGGGAGAAAATTTTATGATTTAGGCGGTCGAACGCTGTACGAAAACCAATAGACCACTAATGTTAGCGATTGTTTCTTTTTGTTATTTAAAATTACATTTTTTTGTTTGTTTTAATAGTGCGAGTTCTGAAAAATGTTCCTTTCTCAAACCAAGACAGCTAAATGTTAGAACAAAATGTTTCTTTAAAAAACAGTATAATCTGCCATGTTTTACTTTCTGGGCCCCGTTGAAGACACCGGCAGAGCACGAACTGGCCTATTATTTCGCGGGTGATACTTTACTCCGACGCCTTAAAAATAACCGGAACTATTGCCATCAATGAGCGTGTCTCGCGGCTCAAGTGCTGCAGTGGTTGTTTTCGGTCAGTACCCAAGTCTGGCGGTTACGCGCAACGTTCTATGTTTGTGACCGAAGCGGGTGCAAGCAACTGAGCGTGCAATAATGCGTTTAAATAGATGCGGCGTAGGTGGGGTGCCGAAGCTTCAAGGCGCGCGAAGCGAGCCAGCAACACACAAAGAAAACGATACGCTCGCAACTTCCTGCTTCATTTCCCGCCCCCTATAAACCATTCCATTTAGCGCTCTCTGGGCGGCACCATTTTGTTCGACAGTAGCGCCCTCTCCATACATCCGGGAAATTCAGCGGGTTCGGCGGGGTAAAACGAGAGAGAGGGCACGCGCCCGACTCCGCGAGCAGACGACAAACCGGGAGGTTGCCGTTCTCCATCTTTGGGCTGTAGCGGCGGGCTGTACGGAACATCGAACTCTCGCTGGTGGCTGCCGTTATGAAGTGGTTCGCGTTGTTAGAATAGTTATGGCTACTCCAAACTCAGCCTATAGCTCTCTGTTCTATCTCGGTGAATGATCAACGAGCATATATTTTTTCCGTTACTTAAATAGCATTTGAGTCAGCCGGCAGTACTACCCTCAACTACTGCGTGTATTGCGGCAGGAGAGCACGTTTTTATTTATTATTTCAGACTTCCACTCATGGTCACTAAAGGCCTACACCAGTACGAACTTTGTGTAGTAAAAGGTACAGCAACCGGATTTACTTTTCGCCGGAGAGACCGGCCAGTCTGAGACAATTTTCCCTATTTTTTTTTTATTTGCACGCAGGTAACAACGCAATTGGACCCTGTTAGTTAATTATCTAGCATAGTATTACACGATAACTGGCATACCAAAATCTGCGCTTCGCTTAAATTTCCAAAATGAGGCGATTTTAAACAGAGTTTGCACGCCAGCCGGATGCTAGATACAGCCCACTCGGCGGAGGCGACATGCGGGGTGAGAGGGGGAGGACATTTTTCTCTCTATTACCCTCTCTGCTATGACCCTAATGGAACGGTCTATAGTCGGTGACAGGTCAAGAACGGAGTGGAAGCTCCTCCCACCTCTTTCCACTTTAGTAGAGCGAACGCCGGAGGGGAGGCGACCTCCTCTCCACCGTTCGCTCCGCTGAAGTGGTAAGGGGTGGGAGGAGATTCCACTCGTTCTTGAACTGTCACCGACTATAGTCTTTATCGAAATCGTAGCGACACACCGAGAGACGTTCACGGGTGGAGCGTCGAAGCGGATGTGGTGACTACGATGGTTCGAGAGCGGGACCGCTAGAGACGACGCTTGACGTAGGTGGAAACATGAAGTACGGGCTGGTTCCACCGGCTTTGGTCGAGAATAAAAACTGCCAAGATTTCCATGGTGTGTCTCAGTTGCGTCAACGTACGCTGCCGTCTGCCGGCTGCAGTTCATGCATGACTTGACCGAGACGCCTTAGCACACGCGCTGCTAACCACTCCGGGCCTTCTTTGTAGTTCCGTAGGTACACGGAATCGCCACATTTGATTCTCCGTGAAGGGGGCTGCGTAGCACATCTCTCTTCCTAGGATACGTCGGGGTAAAGTCTTGACAAAGCAGAAAGCAGGTTTCCACCGAGCATGAATTCTGCCAGATCTCGTCCCATCTCGGTATGTGGCATCGAGTGCTGCTTATACAAAACAAACTAGATTTTTTACACGATACCGAACCTCGCGTTTGTTTTTTAGGGCATTATTGAACTCTTCCATAACTTGAGGAACTGTACGGCGGAGTCTACACATTCCGGACGCCGTTTAACTTTAAAAAAACTTGCATTTCTCAACTCTTAAAGCAGCTCCACTATCAGACAATACACATACTAGTGGTTCATATAACCGCAGACGAGTGAAAATATGACATTATCTGGACCTTTGCCCAGTTCCAGAGGGCGTCGACGGCAACCTGGAAGGACACCTCCTTGACAGGCCCTGTGAATCAAGGTGAATTGTGACCCAAGGACGTTTTTGATTCGCCCCAAAATGAACAGGCGCTTTGGGTTCACTTTGTCTGTTCTGATGACACTGCCGCACGAATTTTTAAATCTGCGGATTCATATGGGGCAAAAAAACGTACGACCTCGCAATAGCGTTCATCACAGTCAATCCCGGGTGATCGCATGCAAAAGCATGAGAGCTTGCCTCCAGAGCGTTTCAGAAACAACTACTCTATTTCCCAGAGGAGGCAATCATGAAAAAGGCAAAGTTCTTGTTTAGTCACCTCGTATGCAACGTACAGTCGTCGCGGGAGTTAATAGCTCCACGCGAGCGTGCGTTTTTTCCGAGGGGCGCTTGACTGGTGGCTTTCGATAGAACTAGAGATGACGTCAGGGCGAGTCCATGCGGAGTGGGTGGGGGAAGCCGTCTCAATTCAAGGGAATCGTTGTTATCATCCGAACGTCCGCACGCCTGATTGTAGTTCGAATGAAAAGGAAAGATGATTCTGCAGAAGTCAAGATCGCCAACCACGAATGACACGGCAGTTTGAAAAGAGAGAAGGAAATACGTCGTATTTTCTAACTTCTGCAGAATCGTCTCCCATTTTCATTCGACCTACGCTCACCCGCAGGCTGATGATAGCAACGGTTCCCTTGAATTGAGCGGCTTCCCCCGTCCACTCCGCATGGACTCGCCCTGACGTCATCTTTAGTTTTATCTCAAGTCACCAGTGAGCGCCCTCGGAAATAAACGCGCGCTCGCGTGGAGCTATTAACTCCGCGGCGACTGTACTTTTCGGTTACCCTTTTGGAGTAACCGAAGAGTAACGTTCGATGGTCCACTACTTTACCTTCGACAGACGGGGGTCCCGATGGGTGAAGGATGCGACTTTCCATGCGCTTACAAAGCAGTACTCCAGCGCTTCCAGTAGAATGACATGGCCTGGTACCTCGGTGTCACTTCGGGACACCGGAGATGGAAGTCGGCTCAAATAGTCTGCGTTTCCTTGATCTTGGGGTGAAAGCACAGGGGATATCTTGTTTTTGCTTTTGAGAAATTCCCAACAACGATTCCTGGTCAGTTAGAATTATAAATTTTCTGCCACACAAATACTGGGGAATATGGCGAACCCCAAGAACCACTGCCATGCCTCTCGGTCAATGTGGGCACAGTTTATTTCCGTCTTGGTTAACGTTCTGAACGCGTAATCTATGGGCTGCTCGGCGTCCCTCCGGGCGCGATGAGCGAGTAATATTCAGGCACCTACCGGGAATGCATCGCACGACAACACCAAGTAGCAGTTGCATCAAGATGCACAATCAAGGATTCGGATGTCAGCAGCTGGTTCAATCCTTTTAAAGCTCTTTGGTGCTCTTCACTCTATTTACAGAACGTTTTCGTCATGCAGCCAGCACAGGTCCTCTGCTACTACGAATGATCTCCTCCGCAAGAAATGATTATAAAAGTCCAGCATACGTACTAAGGCTTAGAACTACTTCTTCTTTGTGGGCATGGAGGCTTGGTGAATGGCTTTGACCTTCGCCATCGACGGTTATATCAGTCAACTCGGTGGCAAAAAGAGGACCAGGATCCCCTAGAAAATTCGCATTTACTGCCCTGCAATCGGAGCCCCCTCTCCAGAGACGGCTCAGGACCTCGGTGAGCAACCAGTCATGCTGTTCCGCAGTTTCGCTGTCCACCAAGATGTCGTCCAGCTACACTGAGATCTGCTCTAAACCTGCCAGCACTGTGTACATTGTTTTTTGGAACAAGTTAGGCAACAGAAACATGGCAAACGTTCCGTCGATGATAGCAGGCCAGAAAGCGGCTCACGGCGGTCCCTACCTGCTACTAAGTCTACGTGCCACATCACATACTTGAGCACGAATACTTGAAATTGTTTTCTCTCTTGCGACTCGTTCTCTTTTTAATTCAGTTCATCACTTTTTTTTTAACTCTTGCTCTAAATCAAAACCACCCGAATTGTATTCTTTTTTTTTTTGCATTTTGCGATTTTTATTTTTTATTTTGGAAGATTCTTTTAGACATTAAATATTTCAGATCTTTTCCAGAATGGAAACTCCCTGGTGGCACGGTGGCACGAAATTAATTCTGGGTATCACTAGGCCACTTAGTTTTGGTTTCAGTTTAAGATTTTCTCAGATCATCGTGTCGTGACGGAACACTCCGCTTGCGTTTAAATGCCGTGACTTCCTGAAAGTGCACAATAATGTAGGCGTTGTTAAGAGATTCAAAAAAATATCACTTGACACTGTTTGTGTGGCACCCGATGTGCTAAATTCTGGGCGAAGTAAGCAAATGTAGAACGATGGATTGCAACGTCCCTACTGGTGCCCCTGTCGTGCGAGCGCGTTCGCATGTGCAAGAAGAAATGCTACGAAGTTCAGGTGCTTCGCTGCAGAAGTACGGAGAGCGGCTGGCCGAAAATACACAAAATCATTCCACTCCCCTGAGGCCAACTGGTTCCCAGCGCGCAACGCGCGAGTGTAGCGTGTATGCATTTTTTTAAAGTGCGCCTATTGGTAGGTTCATTACGTGCATCGCGCTGTTTGGACAAGCGCACAAGCCGCAGTTCTGTTCTTACTTTAAAAAGAAATGCGTCCTAAGTTCAGAAATAACCCGCATTAAGTAGGTTGCGGTGATAAAGCATTACATTCAAACAAGAAAATGCGTACTTTCACTCACACACCATGAACGTTTTCACGCGACTTCGGCACCAAGCGCGCGACTTCAGCGGCTAAATTCTTCTCGGAAGAACACGCAATAATGCGGAGCCGGCGGCGCGTGGCCTGCCACTCTCATCGCCTTGATTTCGCTAACTGGAGAAGCCGAGCGCGCTTCAGATGGCCGGCAGAGTCTGCAGAAGTGTCTGCAATGGCGACATCGACGGTGACGCTGCTGAATTTGGAAACATTCGCCTAAGAGCTGCGCTCTAAAACAGTGATTTCAATGTGCCGTCCGAGCGCACGCTGAGCATAGTTTGACTCGCCGTTACTAGCAGACCTGTCGTTTGATTGATTTGCTTCTGGTTTAAGTTTGAAATGTACAGTCGTACATTCTTCAATATATTCTGAGGTGATCACTGTCGGCAATGCTGCTTCACTAACTCCGGGTCAGTAGAAATTAGAGCCTAAAAGTGAGCGTCGAGGTACCTGTCTCTGTTCTAATTGGGTGCACTTTGCTGTTATATCCAACATTGGTAAACCTCATCAAGTCAGACATGATGGTAAAAATACCGAGATATCTTAATCCTTCGAGGGATATGCACCCGAGAATATGATCATTTTATATCCGACACTGCCCCGACCTCTAGTGCGCCGCCATATTGTGACACGCCAAGCGTGTTCAGTATCGCCTTGACAAAAAAAAATTAATGTGTTTCTTTTTATACTTGTGTAACCCTTAATTAATTCCGTTACTTCCAAATGTATTTGTTACATTTGATACATGACTTTCATCACACTAGACGTTCTCACGCCTAAAATATGCAGCCGTGTCGTATAAAGAAAATGTCCGTATTCTTTCATACGATACATTAGCATTTTGGTGAAAGATATTTTGTGTGTATTCTGTCTGAATCAAATGAGCCTTCAATCTATTAAATCCTTGAACTCTGGTGTACAGCTTCATGAAAATCGAGTGAGACTGCTCTTGCACTGCAAAATTAAACTTTCCTTATAAGTTTGATAGTTTTTTTGTGTAGACAAGGACAGCCAAGAAGGCTATAATCTAAAATCTGTGTGTGATAGGCAATACAGCGAAATGTCTCAGCATTCACAATGACACCAGATGCCGTCATTGCTGTGAAACATTACGCACCTCTTCAGGTTATTGGAGACTGCCTTTGTGCGAAATTGTTCACGCACTATAGATTGCAAGAATATGGGAACCCTCATAGCGCAGGTGGCCGTGGCCGTAGCTAGAAAAAGTGGCGCATACAGTGAAACAGCTTGACTTCAGGAATGCTATTGCTAGGGATGCCGCGAACTTTTTCGAACCGAAGTTTCGATGATCGAATCGAGCGGTTCGAAAGGTTCGAAATATTTCGAATTTTCGAACTTTCTATATCGTAAAATTCGACGGAAATCGAATTTTCGAACTTGTAAAACTAAGAAGTTCGACGCTTTTCGAACCGTCGAACTTATTATGCTAGAAAATTCGATCCTTTTCGAACTTTCGAATTTATTATGCTGCAAAATTCGATGCTTGTCGAACTTTCGAACTTGATAGACCAAAAACTTCGATGATTTTCGAACTTTCGAATTTCTTGCACTAAAAAGTTCGAAGCTTTTCGAACTTTCGAACTTCCTACGCCAAGGAATTCGATAATTTTCGAACTTTCGAACTTATTTATCAAGAGAATTCGAAAAGTTTCGAACTTTCGAATCCTGAAAAATCCAAAGTTCGACGAACTTCGAACTTTTAGGGTAAAAGTTCGACGTTCGTCGAACTTCGAAAGACCGGCGGACGGTTTCATTTGAATTCAAGTAGTGAGTAGTGAGGTACAATCGTAATTTTTTTTTCTCGAATTTTTACATGCGGTGCTGCGTTCCTTACGAAAGACAATGCCGCTTATAACAATGTTCTGGCAAGCTCAGTTTTAAAGAAATAAATTCCCGAAGGGGCGAGGAAGGACGACGGGTTTTTGACGATTGTCGTTTGTGCCATTTTTGAAGCGCGCTAAAGCCGAAGCTATTTACGGTAGAGATGTTAAACTTTTTAAGAAGGATCTATGTATAGCCTAGGTAAGTGTCGTCTTAAGATGTGATTATTGTTATTAAATATGAGTTTCGAAGAAATGTTCAAACATGTATCTACAGGCAATTATGTCCTAAACGTGGTGTTTTTTTTCCTCTAAGTTGTTTGAGGTATCGCATTTAAATTAACACCACAGACAGTACATATAATTGCCATCTGCAGAATACAAAATAATGTGAAATGAGGAATAAATTAACTCATGGGCGAAGATTTCTAATATTAATCAAGTTCCACGTCATTAAAAAAAAATTTTTTTTTTTGCGTTACGTTTTTGGGAAGTGTTTCTTCTAGCCTGTAGACATTTTGGTAGGAGAAACTTGTTTCGAAGTTCTGAGCTTCTGAATATGCAAGAATACAACACTTCCGGCGGGATCTTTATAGTTTCTTTTTTTTTCTCCAGCTTTTTATCCCCGCATTCATTGTTATGTTTATTTTTCTTTTACCAATGGCACAGTTATTTAGGTCGAAAAGAGATAGCTTTGAACTTCCGAACCTCTAAGCATGTGGCAAGTAGTGCCTTCTGACAACGAGTTTCCGAAAATGACGATTCTACGCGACCTTTTATGCAGTGAAGAGCGACAGTAGCTATACATATACATAAATAATTTCAGATTAAAATAAGCTCGACCACGCCCTCTTTCCCCGTATTGTTTTCTTTAACAGTCCGAAATATCTGGAAGTGGGGAATGGGGGCTAGAGCACCTCCCCCCCTCCCCCCGTTTTTCCTCTTCCGACGCCACTTGTATTGTAGAACGCTCCTCGACCTCGAGTTGTGTCGGCTTCTGTGCTTTTTGCGGGGCGTTTCCTCCGTCCCGGAAAATAAACCTCCAGGACAATTACAAACTAAACTTACTATATGCCAGCGTCACTCGGGCGGCGTTCGATCGGATTACTACCAGCGTGCAAGGGGTGGGGAGGTAGTTTGCCAGGTCGCTTCAAGGTTTTTCTGAGCCTCAACCTCCTGCCCGCCCCTGGCCGTTTCGAACTGGATGAGTATCGTAAAACAGTACGTTCGTGTGATCACTGCTGCGCTATGCACGTTAAAGACCCCCCCCCCCCGGGCTGGCGGTCAAAATTACTGATCCATGGTGACACGTCACTCTGCACTGGCAAATATTCCAGCACATAAAAAAAAGATTCAAAATCTTCGAAGTTTTTTTTTTCAATATTAGCTTTAAAGAAGAATCGAAACCTTCGAACTTTTCGAACTTTATGTAGAAAAAAATTCGAAATCTTCGAAGTTTTCGAATTTTATGTCTACAAAAATTCGAAGCGTTCGAATTTTTCGAATTTTATATCCAAAGAATTTCGATATCTTCGAATTTTTCGAACTTCAGATCCCAAGAAATTTGAATTTTTCGAATATGTCGAATTTTTAAGTTAGGAAAGTTCGAAATCTTCGAATTTATCGAACCTCAAGTAAAAAAATATTCGAAATATTCGAACCCGAAACTTTAGAAACCATGAAAGCTTCGAACTTTTCGAATTCGAAACTCCACTGTGATCGAAAGTTGCGAATTTTTCGATTTCGAACCTCGGTCGGTACGAAAATATCGAAATTTTTCGAATGCGAACCTCAGTTCGCTTCGAAAATATCGAAACCTTTCGAAATCGAACCTAGGGTGGTTCGCGAGATCCCTAGCTATTGCATTGAATTTTCGGACGAAATTGATGCAACCGTCCCCTGCTTGAACAGTGAAAACCTATCTGCAAATAAACAAAAAGATAATTAAGCGAAATAAACAAAGGCAAACAATTTGTTGCATGATTGGTCATTCCGCCAAACGCGATTAGAAGAGGTAATCATGCTCGGCCCGAAAATGCGGGATTATGCGAGATTTTGCGCATTAAAATAAAGTAATAAAAAAAACCTGAGGTAATTTTCTTCGCTAAGAATGGGCCATATTTTATTTAAATGTTACTTTAAACATGAGCAGAAACCGAAACCGAAACTTTGTTTCCATCAGGCAACATTGACCTCTAGCCGTCAAAAAACATGGCTCCCACATGGTACGAGTGGTCACCTGATCCTCTACGTCATGACGGGCGGGATCGGGGCGCGTCACCATTGGAACGGGCACGTGCAAGTCGCAAGTGCCGTCTGCACCGCAGTCGTCACTACGCGTTGGTGTCTACGACATCCGACGACATCTGCACAACGGCGGCATTGATTTCCGCACGTTGTGTGAAAGAAACGCAGAGAAACAATCTTCGCAAACGGAGAAACAATCATCGCAGCTTAGCGCCAAGAAGAGAAGCTGCTGACGTTACTGCTGCGCTTTCACGAAGAACTAAAAAGAGTAGCAATCTTCATGACGTTTATCTCAATGTTGGATACGGTAACAACATAGCCTTGACTGCACTGTTGATTGTGCCTTAATTTGCCCCTAGAGTCAGCCGAGTTTAGCACATTGGCGCTTTCCAAAGTTTGCAGGACGATTTATTAAACATTTAGGCAGGACAAATTGTAATATTTGACGTGCGGTCTTCTAAGAGTTGCTGAAATGACTCCATTCTGTTTCAAAAACAAAATAAAACAGAGTTGCCCTTGAAATGCGGTACCTTTATAGAATGGATGGTGCTATCTGTTCGGGCGGTGCCAATGGGCAGATTCAGCCTTATGGCGAATCCCACTTGTGGAACTGGAGCGCGCCGGGATCCGTTAGCCAGATCCGAGAGGGAGGACGCGACCCAAAGGAGTCGCTTTGTCTCCGGATCCCCTGTGAACCATACCACACCTCCGAGATCTGCAGATACCTTCCCGTCATTAACCTTCCCATAATAGCCTTCCCGTGGTCCCGGATCTCGAAGCACATTTTTTCGCAATCGCGTCGTTAACAACCCGTGTTCAAAGCACAGAATGAAAATAATCGAAATGTGAAATATACGTGTCGATAAGCGAAGCGCACCAGCATCACCCACTTGCCTCTTCATCGATATGCTCGTGAACGGTGTTGAAGTGAGTCTCGATTTTCAGCCTCTTCTGCGAGGTCCCCAAAGGCATTCCAATTCATGAGGGACATAGAGAGATCCTCGTCGTCGCTACTACTCGAGCTGCTGCTGCTGCTGGAGGAGCTGCTCGAGCAACTTGACGACGAACTCTCATCAAGCAGCAGCAGTAAAGCAGGCGGCACTCGCAGAGCGGCTAATACGAATTCTTCCAAGGCAAGAAGCGAGATCGGCAAGATGCCCAGCGAAGAGAGGTCACGTGTGCGCCGAGGGCAGGTCAGGCGGTCTTCCAGTCAAATCCGCCGACATCGGTGGAGTGACTTCTCGGATCCGGATCAAAATCTGGAGTGGGAGCTGATCAGAAACGATGCGTAGAACACGTCCGTCTCGATCCCGATCGCCCAGTTAAATAGGCGTGCTTCAGAAAAGACGATCTCGGCGTGCCTCAAACGACCATCGAATTCGCCATTAGTTTTTCAGTGCATGGGTAGGTGGTGCTTTGAGTTGAATCTTTGCCTAGGGCAGGGTTTGGTAAGGAAACAGTTAATATCAATTCAATATCTCTTTCTGACGCTGCGTGCGCTTCCCTTCGCCACTAGTCGGATAGAAAGCCGCCTAGGTAGCCTTTCCTGCACGCCAAAGGATGCGAAGCGCGCTTTACCGCCCTTTCCGTGCCTCCTACTTCCGCGGTCTTTATCTTGACCAACTGTTTCTGTTCGTCTTTGTTGCCCTTTCCACCCCTCTCCGCTTCGCGCGCTTTCTCACACCTCCTGCTTCTGCTCCTACCCGTTCCTGCGTATGTGTTTCCTTAGCTCAGATGCTACGGTCTCAGCTTACACGCCGGGGATAGCGAGGTTCGATACCCTGGCGCCGGTACGCCCACTGCGATATCTCTTGGTACATTTTGATTCACCCCGTGTTCTCGTGAGTCAAACGTTGGGAAACCGGCTGCAGGCTTGGGCGGTCGCATACGGAATAAGTATGCAGGACTAAAACCAGTCGGCGCTGACAGCCGCCGCAGACTATAGACATTGTCTACGCGTGCGCCGCCATTTCGGATGGAGGAAATGTCAGTATGCTGGAGAACATCGTTTTGCTCTCGACGTACCGGTGGCAGAAGCTCACGGTCTAATAACAACTGTCTATCATTCTTGTCTTGCCGTTTCAATATTTGTTTAGTTGTTGCAGGTTTTTTCTGGTGTGCGTGCATTTTCTGTGTGAGCTGAGTTTACTTCTGCGCTTCTCCTACAATATGAATATCCAACTCGCCCAAGCATCCATTCTAAGAAGTTTCATTTCTAGTACTTCGGGCCCATTCGCAAGAACAACTTTGAGCCCGTCCTTTCTCACCACCATGATTGCCATCTCTATTTGTCAAGCGAGGAGCTACAGTTACTGTCTCCGGGTTAAAATATTACCCCCGAAGTCAAGGAGCTGTTTGGGGGCTTCACTCCCTCTGTAGGTCACGGGAGGAGAGTATGCAAGATCCTACAATCCGAGTGGCATAGGCAAACAAGACATTACCGTGATTGCCTTCACTTCAAACTGTGTGACAATGCAAGTCCTTCGGCGGGAAAAAAGAGATGGCGAGAAATTTCTTGGACTACCGAAAGAACGACGGAGTTTCTGTGGCGTCTCACCCTAAACCATCTTCGCGCCATCACACCAAAGAAAACTACCCGTCTTTGCAATCCTGTACACATCATCGGAGACGTACAGTTACCGCAACAAGTGCAGCATGTCCTCAGCATGGGGCCCAAGTTCGCCGTAGAACCCAAAAAATCGGCACCTGAGCTACTGTCTCTAGTAAGGCAAGTGTCAAGAAGGGCTTCCTTATCTGAGTGTGATAGATGCACTTCAGAGGGCGTAGATATTTTGTCACGATATAAACCTTCAGTAAGTCATCTGCCAATCAAAAAGGTTGAAAATTACTTGATGGAGAATTCTTTAAACATAATACCAGCAGACAAGGAAGGCGGTTTCGTTGTTATGCCCAAAGAGGAGTTTGGGGTAAAAGCCCTTGTAGCTATCGAATCTGTTTTCCAACGTCACGACAACATCTCATTAGCAAAACTAAAAGGTGAAGCCAAAAGGCTCCTTCAGGACCTAAATATAAAAGAGCCTTGCCCCTATTTTGAAAAAAGCAAACAGCTTAGCTTAGAAATATTTTTCAGCGCCAAGACGCACAAGGTTGAGTGTCCCTTGCGCGTTATTGTATCAGAACGAGACACCTGGCAAAAATCTTTGGCTATATATTTACAAAGAAGACTTAATTTATTAACAGTTGATGACCCCTTTTTGGTAAAAAACTCAAATGAAGTCATCAGCTTCTTACAAGAACACAGTGCCAACCAATACCAGGCTTTCTCGATTGACATCAAGGACCTTTATTATGCTTTACCTCAAGTACGCCTCTTAGAGTGCATTGAAGACAGCATTGACTCGTATGGTGCCATAGCTTTCCAGAACACCTCAGGACTTTCCCAAAGCAACTTTCTTGATTTGCTCAGGTTTTATCTCAAGTCTACCTTGTGTGTTCTGGAACGGTAACACCTACCTTCAAAAAAGGGAGTCTGCATCGGATCCTGCATTGCGCCAATTCTCAGTGATTTATTCCTAGCATACCACGACAGACTGCTTCAAAAGAGCTTAGATTCCTCGACAGTGGTAAAGGTTTTTCGCTACGTTGATGACTATTTGATACTCCTGGACACCAACGAAAAAGACCTCCGGATTCATGTGCCCAATGTGCTCGTCAAGTTTAAGACATGTTTAAACCCTTTGGAGATCACACACGAGCTACCAGAGCTAGGATCCTTAAGATTTCTGGACCTAAGACTGTCCCTTCAGCCCAGTCATGTCTGTTGGTCGTATGAGCCGAGAGGGAAAAAACCACTCCTCAATTATGATTCGGCGCATTCTAAATTGGTAAAGAGAGGAATTGTCAATCAGTGCTTAAAAAACTCTATTTTCAAGTCCTGCCAGCATTCAGGCCTAACAAGCTTCACAGGACAAGTATCTAGGATACTAAGTGCGGGATATCCTTCACATCTAATAACTTCAGTCGCCGAGAGCCTCCTTAAACAGATTAAAAAAGGACAAATCACATCCCGGAAGCCACGCGTCAGATACAGTAAGCAAAGACCGGTAGTCATCCCCTATATTCATAACATCTCTCATAACCTTAAGAAGATTGGGAATCGCGCAAATATTGATGTAGTCTTTTCCGCCCCCATCAAGCTCTCAGGCCTATGTAAAAAAGTTAACGCCATACAAAAAACTAATACCGGCTGCACTATAAAGCATAAAACCCCATACATACCTTGCTCAGAAGGAGTGATTTATTCCTTTCCCCTTTCATGCGGCAAACAGTACATAGGACAAACTGGAAGATGCATAAATGACAGATTAAGGGAACATAACAACAACACCCGATTAGCAAACTCAGGACTTTTGGGCATCCACTGCCGTGACTGTGGGTGCACTGCGGACTTTAAAAATAGCGCCGTAATTGGAAAGAACCATCACCAATTAACACGTGAGATAATAGAGGCAGCTAACATCATAAAAAAGAGTGACACATGTGTTAGTAGTCCCTCCATAACGCTTACTGAAAAATAATTGTTATTTCTTGACTCTCGAAGGTAATGTGCGATAGAGATTGCTGTTTGTGTTGTACAAAAGAGAACGAAGTGAGACATGACAAATTAATACGGGTAAAAGAAAAAGAAAGAAGACGAAAATACAATTTGAGCTGTAAGTGGTGGGAAGAAGAAAAAGCCAGCTGGGTGAGCCGTTCCTTTTCTCTGCTCCTGACTTTTTTGTTATTTCAGCCCTGTCTCTATTTGTAAGTAAGACAAATCTGAGCAATCAGTCGTGACCACGAACAACCGACTGCAGCTCATCGCGGTACGGGTTACTTCAAGTAACCCAAAGCACGGCATGACCTCCAAACCCAGTACACCCGTACTGGCACAAGAGACAGGACCTTCGTGCTCCCAGCAAACTCCTGCTGACAAGGACCACTCATATCATGCCAATCAAGAAACCCAGCCTGGACGCCTCAATCTAGGGAAGCGACACAGCGACGGGGACAACAATTCTCCCGGAACATCGTCGACACCGGCGAAACTACAAGCGCCCCAGAACGACGAAATGGAACAAGATTTTACAGAAGGCGACCTGGAAGGCTTCGTTCTCGTCGAACACCGTCGGCAACGAACGACAGGTATTCCTGTGCTTCTTGCGCCCGTGAATGAGGAACAACGGTTGCAGAAACAAAACCCGCTAAGCCTAAGCACCGAAGTAAATCAGGCAGCAGCCGCGGCCATTTTACGACATCGCTTCACCAACAAAGGCGGCCTTCTGGTAGAAGTTGCTGAAGCCGCCACAGTTGACCGACTCCTCAAACTTCGCTCTCTCGGTGGGGTTCCAATCCAAGCTACCGTACCCAGGACCTATCTTCAAAATGGCGGAATGATCAAAGGGTGCCCCTGTGGCACACTGATGCTGAATTGGCATCGTTCCTACATCAAGACGGAGTAATTTCAGCCCGCCGTCTATACCGACGTCGAGGAAAGCCCGATGAGGCTGCGCAACCAACAGACCGGGTTGTCCTCACATTTCGCCCAAATTCTGAACGTCCATCAAGAGTAAATCTTGGATTTACCAAACATGAAGTAACTGAATTTATTGAAGCACCGACCAGATGCTTCAAGTGTCAAGCACTTGGCCATGTCGCCAAATATTGTAAAGGGGAAACTAAATGCAAGAAATGTTCTCAACCACATCTCACCAAAGACTGCAAGGAGATTCACCAGCCAAGTGCGCAAACTGCGGAGGAAACCACCCTGCAAGCTACGTTAATTGCAAAGTTCGCCTAACGGCTCTTGCGAAAACAAAGAGATTTGTCCACGGCCCAAAGCGCACGCCACCATCGACTGAAAACAAGACTACTCAAGACCCTTTACCTGCTGATACAAGCACCATTCCTGGCCTTCAACAAAAAGAAGAATCGGCATCTCAAGCCGCGATGATTCGAGAAGCACCGCGAAAAAGAAAAAGAAGACATATGCTGCCGCGGCAAGTACAAAGACAGCCGACTACAATTCCACTTACGAACTGATTCCCTCTTCAGCGAGTACGTAACTGAACGGTTGGC
>JAZHYW010024173.1:0-101744 GCA_037355805.1 Ixodes ricinus
CGTACCGAAAGCCTTAGGCCGCACTCGTGCGAAGGTATCTTTTTTAGCAGTGAAGCTACTTGTGAGATAGAGCATAGACATGCTTCAGAGCATGCTTCAAGAATGCTGTTGTATTTGTGTATTTTAGTTTTCTTGCAATTCGCTCGCAAGCGACTTTGCCTGCGTTGCGCGAAGGGCCGACGATCGCGGAACCACCGTGCTCTTTGGGCCTGGGTGCCGCTTCTCCAAGCATTTCCCAAAAAACCATCCTTCTTCCGACCAAGGTCGCTACAAGTTTTTGAAACAAGCTTTTTCCGCTGTGACGCGCCATACCCCGTAATGCGGGAACAACACTGTGTTTCATTGTCCCCAACACCTGTTTTCATGTTGTCGAGCTTTCAAGTTTAGTTGGTGCAAAATAAACTAGCCTTTGTTATGTCTTGAGAACGAAAGGAAGCTCTAATGTGTCTGTTTCTCCCTTCGAATGGGATACCTCTAAACGATTAAAGAAGGTTATCCTACTCGGAAACACTATACAGGAGCAAAGCGAGCTCCCGATCCCGATGTTATTCTGAAGAGACGATGTGCTCCAGATCTCAGTAACCCCTTTCTACCTACAGCACAGCCACAGTCAAAAACATAAGACAAGGGAAACGCGTCGAACATCCGAGCGCAGTGAAAAATGGCATGCTCATACTTTACACACGCCAACCAACGAGACAAAATAAACTCCTGCATGCGATTTCTTAGGGCGTCATCTGCTCGACCCCTGTCTAAAACGAGTGAGCATTGTGTCCGCAAGGCTCCCGTACTGAAACATTTTCTGGAGAGAAAGATAAGCCACAGAAGTACCTACAAACAATGGGGAGTGTGTCACAAGAAAGGGAGGCAGGAGAAGGATGAGGAAGGGGGATACGTCCTCCTACTCGCGTCCTATGTTCTTGACTCGCTACCTGAGAGCTTTTTTCACAAAAAAAAATATAAATAACCTTCATGATTTCACCATGCCTTTCTTAAAATAACATTTTTATTCAATAACCTGTTTATTTACATTGTAACTAAAAAAACACTTTTAGTCGATGAACTGCCGTTGTTTTGTCCGTCTTGACCCATGTCCAGTGGTGTCCCAACCTCTACAACGAGGACCGTTTTTGTACACTCACTTCGCCAAGAGCTGCTATAACGCAATAAATGGAGTTATACGCCGACGTCATTGTAACCGCATTTAATATAAACAAACAGTGTACCCAAGCTGTTAGTTCTTGTCACCCCCGAGGGAGTCATCCGTCACAACGTCAGCATCATCGAGGGCAGCAGCTTGCAATACCAACTCAGAAATTTTTCGAACGAAGCTGAAAAAGAAAAGGCGCATGATGAGCTCCAAACGAGATCGTTGCAGAATGCAAAATGACCTACCTGTACGTCTTTCGCACGTATTTCTTTTTCCGCCCTGCCGATCAGGATGCTGGCAGTCCTCGATCAATTAGATGGAAGTGTGACCTCTTCCAACGTGCTCGTTCCAATCAAGGAGAGCTAAGCTTTGTCTCAAGTTGTACGACTTTTCTTGATAATGGACGCGCTTGTCAAGGCAGATAAGCATGGAGTTATTGAATGATTCAATATAAAATGTGTCCTTTGACTTCACGTAGTCTTCGGCGTTCTTGAACACGGTTGTGGTCCTCAAGAATGTGCTTAGAAGCTCCACAGTGGCGCACCCACGTGGGGGGGGGAATTTGGGGGTCATAATTCCCCCCCCCCCCAGAGCTCCGTGAGAAAAATATTTTTGTGTGCATATTTTGACAATTTTTTAGTGTAATGTCGCAACGAGGATCTTTAATGGTAAATAAATTCATCGCCCCCTCCCCTCCTCCTTCCCCCCCTCGCCGCTACACTGGTGATGAGCACGGCACAAGCGAGTCATTTCCGTAATATACAATCTTACATTGACAGATGACACACTATTACCAAAATTATCTATGTGGTGAAAAGTGCTCATCTGATGCACCAATCTAGGTGTCACAACCTTGCGCCCCTCCATACGCTGTCCGAGCAAAATGCAAAAACCGCCGATGATCGTATTCACGCATTCACGATAGCAGTGTCGCACCCACGGGAGGGTGGTGGTGGTGGTGGTGGGGGGGGGGGGCGGAGTTGAGGGTCCTAAATACCCCCCCCCCCCCGGAGTTCGGTAGCGGTCAATCGAAACCCCTTCACCCCCGTTGCATTGGCGATGATGCAAACAGCGTGACAGAGTTAGTACGAAGGAGTCAGTTTCGGATTTTTTTATCGTAAGTACTTTGACAAATTTCACTATTCTCGCAGTTACTTATGCGGTATAACGGTCTCATCTCAGGACCCAACCTAGGTGTTAAAATTTTGCGTCCCTCAACATGCTGTTTGAGCAAAATGAAATACCGCCGGTGTCGCGGTGTGTACATTCGTATATTTTATTTTCCTTGAATATGTCTATCTACTGTAGGAGATATAAAATCATTATTAATTCTATGTTCAGACATGTTTCTTATTTGAAGAAATAAACTCCCCAAAAGACGAAGCGGGACGTTGGGCTCCAGCAGTTAACCGCTGTGTCCTTTTTGAATCGCATTCTGTTAGAGAAAAAGCCTCCACACTTTAGGTTCTTATAACGCTTTCTCATTTTTGTGTAGCGCGGGTAGTCATATTTGTTTCCAAAGAGGGTTTTCAGAAGGATTCTATATGAACTCATTGCATGGACTGCGTGCGTCATCACATTTCGAACCATCTAGGATCGATTTTGTGCGATCTAGGATCGCACAAAATGCGCCCAGGCGGTTTACTTGAACCTGCTACCGTAGATTGAGCTAGCTACACACGTAATCGATAGTCCCGGCAGTTTTATTCAGCGATTCGTATTTACTGGAATTGGCTTATTAAAAATATAGAGAGAAAAGTTTGTCTCTCTTTTGAGATTTTAAATACTATTTCACAAAAGTTCAACCGCTTTTGTAATAATCTTGCTGTCTTATTTAGGCTCTTTTTCTGTACCAAGACAAAGTGAATGACTATGGTGAACCTATATCTGAAGTTCCTGTAATAACAGTGCGCTCCTTTTATATCATTTGAGGAAAACTAATTTTTCTATTAAAAGTTTTGAATAGTACTGCATTTAAAAATGGATGGCACAAGTTGTCTATGTCTGTGAAAGTCGGGAATGAACACTGGCTCAAGACACGTGGTACTCCGCTCCACAAAAGAGCTTGTGACAGCCGCAAAGCGCGTGACGCTGAATTGTCAGTTTGTCTAAAATGTAAAACGATAAACCATTTAAAAACATGAAAGAACGTAAGGTATGTAGTAAATCCGGATGAAACTAGGATGGCAGGTGAGGGCGTGTCTTCAAAAGCGCATCCTTAAAGCATGATCTGAAGGCTGAGTTTACACGGATATTCCATCTCACAAGTTGTTTCACTGCTGAAAAAGACACCCTTGCACGAGAACCCGCAGAAAGAAACGCTTTCGAAGATCACCCACTTGTTGCCTTGTCTTATTTAGAAGTAAAGTAGCTTATGACATGATTTCACTTCCCTTTTCGAGCCCTAAGTGCGGCCTAAGGCTTTCGGTACGCGTACTGCAGGGTTACAGTACGTGGAAACCTGTAGCTGAAGGCTGCAAAACGACGAGATGTTCCACCAAGCACAAGAGAAAGAAAGCGAGACCGGAAATGTAACGCACGTGACGCAGTAAGGTTCACATCAAAGGCGGCTCGGAGGTGCTTGATACCAATAGCAACCAATCTTGCACTCATTTCAAACAACAACGATCCTCCAGTATTGCACGCTTACTCAGCAACTTCGTGCACTCACGCGGCCGTCCGTTCTCTTTCCACTGACAGGGAATTATCAATGTAAAGATTCTCACGTGTTCGGTGTGCGCGGCAAAAAAAAAAAGCAATGCCAAAAAGAACAAATTTATTACAAAAACATCGGCCGAAAAAAAGGATCAATCAGTACAGCCTGAAAAGTTCAAGTTCAAACGCGTTTTTGTGCGTAAATGAAGCAAATCATATCTATTGCCATTTACGTTACAAATTAAACTGGCGCGGCTGTGCAAAAACGTTTTATTTCCTCGTTGGAATACTCGGAGTAGCCAAGCAGCCTAGCACATGAATATGGTTGCCGCAAAACAAAACAAATATTCAGGGACGAGACCGAGAGACTCTGAAACACTGCCGAAGGAAGAGTTAGGTTCCGGGCGCTTTTCTGGTATCGCCGGAGGAAAGAGGGCTCACAAGGTCGCTGTCCCTCCCACCGCAATTCGCCCCATATGCACTTAGTTTGGCTTATCCGGCCTCGAGATGCAGCGACAAAAGAGGTCCCCCCGCCGTCAAGATAAACGGAGGAGAGGAGGAAATGGGAGGGGTGGTGAGGAGGACTTTTTCCCTGGTTGAACAAAATTCTGTGGGTCGGTCCGAAGCGGTGCTGGCGGGGCCGGAGAACTTCACAACAAAGCGGCAGTGGCGCCCTCTACTAGCATCCACAGAACGAGTAACCTCTCCGGCCAGCACTCTGGTTACCATGAGCTTTTAGAAAGCTTGTTCTTTGCATAAAAACAAACGGAAAAAAACTCTTTTTGTAAGAATTCTTATTAGAGATTGGTACAAATAGCAGGGACGTGATGGTTTTTAAAAAGTTTAGTTTACAAGGTTTCGCGGTACAATTAATATTGTTTTTATACAACCACGTCTCACCGCGGATTTCAAGTAGCGCGTCCCGAGTAGGGTGCATGCCGACTTCAGCATTAATTCACGGCACTCCCGCTTTGAAGGTGGGGGTTGGCATATCCACCGTATATGCTTCGGCGCCGAGATTGCCCGTCAAAGCCAAAATACAAGAGTAGGAGTTGGCGATATAGAATGCGATACTCCTGAACCAGTACAAGCGGCTGTGTAGTTCCTGTAGTGGGCGAGTCGGGAGAAATGGTGCCGTTGCCATCGCCGATAGATAGTTTCAGCCCTACGGATCTGTGCCACTTTTTCGGGGAGTATTCTATTGTAGTATACTGCGCTCTACTAACGTTCGCTGTATTACTGCTCCGCGGTAAGGTGGCCGGAATAGTTGCTAAGATGCTAACGCAGCAGGGGCGTGACACACTCTAGCAACAAAAGCAAGACAATGTTGCCCCGATCATGGGGATGCACTGTTGCGAGAGGCGTCATGCAGTGCAAACGTTGAGAAGATGCATGCGGCAACAGTTGGCAAAAATGATGTGCAGCTGCAGTCCCGTTGGGGCGCGCAACGTCTGCCGAATAGGTTTGAGCGACAGTCAACAAACAATGGTGCCCACTGTTTCCGCAACAATTCCTCGAAACATCTATCCCAACCTAGCGCAAAACTGTTGTGTCGTACAGTTGGAACACTTTTGGAAAGCAATGTTTGGCGACTGCATTCTGGCAGTATAAACGCAATCTGTTTTTGAATCTGCCACGGGAACAGTTTGCCAACTGTAAAAACGGACGTTGCGATGACTGTTTGTAAGCTTTGTTTCCCGAAAGCAAAAAAGTTACGTTGCTACAACATTTCGGAAACAAAGGGCCCGACGCTACCGCAACATCAGTCGAATAGTAGCAAAACAGCAGTTCTGCACTCTCGCAAATGCAAACGTGACGTTGTTGGCGCAGCTTTTGTTGCGTGATAATGTTTCGCCTACAGCTGCGGTGGTATTTTCCGCAATGTTTAGCAACATCAGGACAGCACACATTTTGCCGGGTAAAAGCAACGCTTCGGTAACTGTTCCGAGCATGAGACAGTCAACGGTTGGCCGACACAGTTGCCGCAGTGCTTTAGCAGCGGACACTTCTGCAGTGTTATGACTGTTGCTACAACATTGTTGCGCGATTGCAGTACTACTGTTTTCATGTTGCGAAACATTGTTGCGCCGACTGTCGCCACAACATAAATTGTTACCTGGGGGTGGCTCGGCAACTCCACCTTTAGTAACAAATTTTCTCAGTCTTCCACAGACTAAAGCCCTAAGCATGCAAGATTATTAATCACGCTATCTAGATGCTGCGCCAGGAGTTTTTTAAGCTCTCAGCAGAGATTTTTAGTGAAGACTTCTAAAGTGGCGCCAAGACACTTTGGTTAGCACCGCGTTCGACGCACTCAAGCTCTAAGCGGAACGCTGCGGAGCGCGTCAATCCATCACTTTTTGTGCAACGGAACGTAAACGCATGAGCAAGCAGTTGCAGCACCATCTTGGTGTTTCCTCGCAAGCTAGTCCAAGCAGGCAAAGGCCGGTACTGGGTAAATCCAATACAATCCCGCGACTCGTATCGCTACCCAAACTTCGCGAATTAATTTCAGGGTGCCAGCTGCGAACGTGCTCTGTCTTTATTTTATAGCTATAGGGCACGCAGTTCGACGTATGGTTCGCATTTTTCAATCTGGGGAAGTATCGCGCTGTCACAGGCGCGACGAGAGAAGCGAAAAAGGCACGCAAAATTCTGCGTGCGCACGCGAAAATCGATAGCGGCTGTACGGACGCGTAGCTCGCTGCGCTGTATACGTGGGCACATGCGCAGTGTTTTGCGACCATAACGCAAGCGCACAGTGCTCATATACGCAATACTAAAACTCTCCATTATTGCTTATGGGACCAATCGTAATGCGCAGTGTGTTTGCGTTAGCGTTGCGTTATATATTCACTAGCGAATGTATAAAGCTATATTTGCTAGTGCATATAGCCTTATTACATTTGACGGTGCTTAATCAAAAAAACTATTTGGTGATCCAGGCAATCTTCCGCAGTGGCGCTTGTCCACTAAGCTATTTTTGGACGAAGAAGAAGAAGAAGTCGAACGTATCGTTGCGGACCCTGAGCTTGTTTCAATATTTTTCCTTTCTAATCAAAGTTTTCTCCTCCCTGGTCAGCTAAACACAACATCATCTCCAAATTCAGCCGATCGCTCATCTCCCATGGCCGAGGCTGGCCCTTTCTCCGGCCAGGACATACCTTACGTCGAAATGGAAGAATCGCCTATGGGTATGTCAAGTGCTTCCAGCACAATCTCCTACTACGAGAGCATCTCCGGCGATCCTGGCGACGATTCCGACCCATATATTCTGGTCCAGAGCCGCAAAAAAACGCAAAGCTTCTAGCAGCTCCGAGTCAAGTAATAAGACCGTCAAGAATACAAAACAAGTACGTCCCCACCTCGTAGTGGTACTGAAACCTAAGGATCCATCAAAAATAATCGCCACAATCAATCCGCTGAATATCACCGAGAAACTAGAGATAACTGCCCCAGATGGAATCATCCTTGTCAGGCCAAACCGAAGGCTGAATCTACTTGCTATAGACAGAAGAAACAAAGACGCGACAAAAGCTTTGCATGCACTGACCACCGTCGGAGGCATACCTGTCCAGGCCTACAAGCCTTTTCCCCGTGAATCGGCCCATAGGAGTTGTATACGGGTACCGTCAGACGTAAACGACAAGGAACTTCAGGTGGCTATACGAGCTACGGCGCCCGTTATGTCCGTTCGTCGACTAGGCACGTCCCAAGTTGTTAAGGTTGTCCTCAACACAGACATTTTGCCGGAATATACCAAGATCGGATATACAAGATACAGGATGAAACCGTTTGTAGAAAAACCTCGCCAGTGCTCGAAATGCAATGGGTTTGGTCACATTCGAACCGCGTTCGCGAAAGAGCCACGTTACACACGCTGCGGGGGACCACATGAACGCACCGGCTGTAATGCAGGCGACCCCCTCTGCACGAACTGCGGCAAAGCTCATGACTCGACATCTCATCTTTGTCCCGCATATCAAAAAGAACAAAATATATACAAGTACAAGAGCCAACCTGAAGTTGGCTATGCGTCAGCGAAAGCGACTCTGCTAGCAGCCAAAAAACAACTGACGAAAGACACCCCTAAAACGGCTGCGTCAAAGAAAAACAAACCATCCGCAGCTCAAGAACTCCCGACGAGCGAAGACTCCTCATCAGCAGATCAGTCCAACCCAAGACACCCATAAAAATACGCTAAGAAAAACGCGAGTAATCCCCCATTTAAGTAAAACAGTGAAGATGAATTTCCAACACTTCCCATACAAGTTACAAAATCCATCGATAAATCAGAGGAAGAAACCAAACAGCCCGAAAAGAAGCCTACACGACAGCAACCACCTATGTCTGAGGCCAAGATTCAGACAGTTGCCAATGTCCTCCGCAATCTTCTTTGCTCCTGGGATTCACCTATAGCCAAAGCGCTTATTACGATGATTGATGCTGTCCTTCCATTCGTGATGCTCTGGTGTCACTAGATAAACTTCGAAGTAAGGCTTCAATAAAACGCAAGAGGTTTTCGAAATGGGCTGTCAAATTTTCGGCAATTCCTCTTCAAACACAAGTTTCCTGTAGTAGCGATTTCGGAATCAAGAGTAGGACCCAACATCAGAGTATCCAGTTATGAACTTCTTCACTCCCACAGAGAAACCTGTCATAGCAGAGTATTACTTGGCATTCGAAACGATCTTAGTTATTTATTAGCACAATATATCGTCCCATAGGACAAATGAATATATTGCTGTGATTATAAGAAAAGGCGATATCTCCTTCAGTGGTATAACGGGTTACATACCTCCTCAAGAAGAATTCGACACTAAGACACCTGGAGCTATTCTTCAACAAACCCCGTCACCTTGTCTCCTGACAGGAGATTTTAGTGCGCACCTCACACTGTGGGGAAGTACGAAGAAAAATGCTCGAGGAATGGCATTACTCGGAAATACGCTAAATCATGATCTCGTAAAACTCAATGATGGAAGTCCTAGATTCTTTAAAGGTGCATCAGTGAACAACCCTTTAGATATTTGGTTTGCATCTTCAGCTATCGCTGAAGAAACTACATGGTTCGCTGATATTGAAACTCACGGAAGTGACCATGTTCCTACATACATCACAGTGAGAAGTTTGCGTTGCTCCAAACGGCGCTTCTCGGTACCTTATACGTACCAACTGGGAAATATTCAAAAAAAAAGATATCTGTCGGTTCCACGCTCACTGGAACAGAATCTTTTGTGAATGCCATAACATCCTTCACTTCAGAAGCAATAAAATCTTTCAGCGTGACAAACCCACAGACAACGGTCGATGGAGAATATGAGCGTCTTCGTGCCATCCGTCGAAGAGCTGAACGGAAAGCAAGAAAAACAAGAAAAGTTGAAGATATCCAGGCTTCCGGACGAGTGCGAAAACGTGTTCAACGGCACTTGGACAAGCTTTCAAGAAGACGCTGGAGGTCACTGTGTTCCTGCCTTGATCCGAGAAAGCCACATCAGGCGAAGCCTTAGTGTAAGGCCAGAGTAAATTCACCCCTTCAGAGCCATCTCATTGAGACGCCAAATATTTTAAACAGCCGTAGCAGGAGAGTTCTACATTAAGATTACAAGCTGCCCCTCGGGTAACAATCACAGCAAATGTGCTCCAGTTGGCCCCACCCCTGCAAGTGCATGTAATTCTATGGATGGCCGTTTCAACCACAAGGAACAAGACATAGCACTCGCTACATCCAACACAAATGTCCTGTCCAGGTCTAGATGGCATACGCTACTCAGTGCTACGTCACTTCAGGGAAACTGCTAGAATGGCCCTTCTCACTTCATTCAATACCTCATGGGAGACTGGCGTTATACCCCAAGATTAGAAAATTGCTCACATAATACCAATTCTTAAACCAGGGAAACCACCACTCGATATCAATTTATATCGCCCGATCGCATTAACTAGCGCCATAAGTAAAATAAAGGAACGCAAGCTGCTTCCTCGCATGGAGTGAGATCTTGAAAAGAAATATCTTTATCCTCCATTATTGAGTTGTTTTTGACGTGGAAGACGCAGTATTGACAACCTTACTGATCTAGTCTCTAGCATACAGCAAACGAAATCAGTCAAGCAGGTCCCCACCGCTGTATTTGTTGACATAAAAGCAGCCTTTGATTCGGTAGAACACGAAGCCATGCTTTCCGACATGAAGGCGATTGGTTCCGGAGGACGCTTATTTAAATGAATTTCTAGTTACTTTAAAGAACGAAAAGTCTACATATCGACACAAGATGGCAACACTGACTTCCATGGGGTCATACAGGGGGTTTCTCAAGGCGGGTGCTCAGCCCGATGCTGTTTAGCATATGTCTTATAGGCCTTCTGAAGATACCCCCTGTTTCTGTACATGTATCTTTATACGCTGACGATATATGTTCCTGGTCATCGAGCAAGTCTTTATATATAAGCAGAGTCAGGCTACAAAAACCCTCAACATTACCGCACGGTACCTTAGCAGCCGAGGCTTGTAGATATCCCCAGAAAAGTCAGCGGCGATGGCGTTTACCATGAAACAAGCGTAAAGATATCTCATTAACATAGAAGGATCCCCAATCCCATATGTCTCTGAACATGCCTTTTTGGGCGTGCCTCTCGATAGGCAAATGACGTGGGGTCCCCATATTAAACAGCTAAAAAAGAGCTCACATCGTTTACACATAATAAAATGATCAGTGGAACCGGATAGGGATGCTCTGTATCGGCGATGATAACTCTGTACAGCGCTCTATTTGCCGGTCTTATGCGCTACAGTTTGCCCGTCACGCAACATGCCTCCCAGTCTTGTTTCAAAGAACTTGAAAGCGCCCAAGCACAAGCACTTTGTGCCTGCTTAGGATTACCAAAATGTACCTTCACCTCTGAACACTCCGGCAGAGTCTCGAGCGAAATTTCCCGCAATGTTAAGGACGCAAGAAACATTGCGAGCTCATCTTGGACACAAAACCAGAGTGGATAAACACCACCTGGTAGACATTGTAAAATATAGACCATCATCTTGTTTTGCGAAAGTTATTACGGTACTAGAAGACAACATGCCACGTGCGATTGAGGCAGCTGCGAATCCCCTATACCAACCTTGGAAGTACCCTCTTTTGGAAATAAGAAGTATACCAGGAATCACTACAAAACATTTAGCTCCCGCCCGGTAATTACACAGATTTCTCTGGAATATATTCAGAAAACGTACGTGTCCTTTACTTATATCTACACTGATGGTTCTACGATTCCCGCACCTTCAGCCATGGGAGTATACATTCCATCCACAGCCACATTCAGAAAGGCTCAACTAAGCCACGCCACCTCATCAGCAGCAACAGAACTGGCAGCTATTCGTGCAGCTGTTTTACACGCGGGCGCTGAAAGCCCACGATGTTGGGCAATACTTGTCGACTCCAGGCCTGCGTTGTACGCTCTTTCTTCGATAAGAAAACAAAACTTTGACTCATAACTAGTGCATGACATTTTACAGGCTATTCAGTATGCATCGAAACAGGGACATCACTTCATCATGCAGTGGATTCCGGGCCTATCTGGGATAATTGGAAACGTGTCCGCCGATAGAGCCGCTAAAGACGCCCACGGGAGCACGATTTCTGTACCAATTCCGTTTCCAAGATCTGATGCCAATCATTCAATCAAATCTATCGGGAATGAAGTCTCGCTATCTTTATAGGACAGTCCACAATATCACTATTACAACCTTCACCGTATAGATCCTAAACTCCGATTCCGGATGCCACAAGGACTACCAAATAAACTTGAGACGGTGTTACATCGTTTGCGGCTCAATGTTGCATATATTAAATATTATCTTCATAAAACTGGCAAAGCTGAATCTTCCGAATGTTCATCATGTAGAACAATTCATAACATTGAACACGTCCTCTGTGCCTGCGGGCATTACAGTATCGAAAGGACCGCACTCAACACTCGCCTAAAATTAAAGGAAGAGTACCCGGTAGACTTGAAACTTCTGTTTGGAGACTGGTCTTCTGCCACAGATAGTTACAAGACCACTGAAGCTCTTTTACATTTCATAAAAAGACACATCTTGAATGAACACTTTAAGGCACTGCAGTCCAGTGTGTTGCAAAGTGAGACGACACGTGCCAACGTAACAGTTCTATGAGTGTGTGTGTATATTGTGTGCGTGCGCATTTGCGTTTTAGGGGCGAAGCTCCTTAGGGTCTAGCCTTGTCCGTCCGTCCGTCCGGCGTCCGTACTCACATCGATTGCCATCCTATCTGTCTTCTTAAAAAAGAAAAAAAAAGTTTGCGCAGTCGACAGGATTCGAACCTGTGCGGGGAGACCCCAATGGATTTCTAGTCCATCGCCTTAACCACTCGGCCACGACTGCGGGACGAGTAGGGGGCTCTGAGATGTTGTAGTAACTCAAGAGCTTCTGTCGTGGATGAAACATTGCATGTAGCCGCTCAACGTCTATACAGGAGAGGGCGCTGCGGTAAAATGCGTATATAATCGCGGTAAACTTTGCATGCATGACTCAACGTTTCTAGACGAGAGGGCGCTGCGGTCAAATGCTCAAATGCGTATGTAAGCACGTTCTATACCACACATTCTCTTTCTGACATGGACCGTTGACTTAAGCGGTGGAGATGCGTTCCCACGGCTTCTAGCGGATCCAAGCTGATCGGCTAGAAGAACCACTGGCTCTGCATTTCACCGACCATAAAGCAGTAATAATGAAGTCAAAACGCAACCCGGAAATCAACACTACCTATGAGCAATAAAAAAAATCAGCACCATCAGCACTACCTGTGAACAATAAAATCAGTATCATTAGCACCACCAGAGCTTCGCCCCAATCAACATCATTTAACACGTAGAGATGCGGTAATTTTTTGCTTAATTTGTTTATCAAGCTTATCTTTTTTCTTTATACTAATTTGTTGTTGTAACCTTTGTCTATACTACTTTTTTTCCTTCACTTTTTTTCTTTCTTAATCTTCTTTTACAGCGTAGGAAGCCGGCACAAAGCGCTGGCTGACCTCGCTGGTTTCTTTTCAATAAATGCTCATTCTCAAAAAGGTTATTTCTTATTGCCAAATAAAAGTAAAATCAACAACAAAAATGACTGAACAAATATAAGAGGAGATATCTCATTTAAATGACCTGAGTGATACCAAAAAGAACACACTAAATTCAAGTCTCTTTTGTAGGCATGTTTCGCACTTTTGGTACCCTTATGAACTCAGGTTTTGTTGTGTGTACAATTAGCATTAAACTGAGTAGAGCATATATAGTTTGACTCCAGTCTCTCAAGATTATCAGGCTCAGGGGTGTCCCTTTCTTGGGGCCTTTGGCTGACTGTACAGTTACGTAAACCTTCTATCAGCGTAAAGAAAGGGCTATCAACGTCGGGCGACTTTGTTTCTCTATGCCAGTTATCGAAGGAAGTCCGATGGTTTCATGCCTTCTACGGAAGGCCGCCTTTACAGCCGTCTTTCGGTGGAGAGGTGGAGAGAGCTCTCAAATTTCGCTGAATACGCATCAAAGCCGGAATGTTACACTCCGTCTCCCGTAACTTGGCAAACAGCGAAGGTTACGGTCCCAGTTATCCAATCAGCGCGTCGGAGGAAGCCACGTGACAATACCCCATCTCACTAGCTGCGCGCAGTGCAGCGAAAGCCTCAGGCGGAAGAAAGAGGAAAGTCACTTTTGTACGATTTTTGAGTAACAAACTAATCTCCGAAAAGTGCAAAAAAAAAAAGCGACATCTAGGACGCACGAAAAAGGGTCCGAGAAAAGGGGTCGAGTTCCTCCTTTTCCTCGTCTTTAACTGCTTGGTTTACGCTCCTACCCGCGTATACCTTTGGTAAGGGCTGTCACGTGTTTTGCCTCCGCCGCTCCGATTGGCTCAACGGGGCCGTAGCGTTGACTCTTTGCCAAGTTATGGTGAAATGTAGTGTAGTTCCGATATCGGGCACGGGCGGAAGCTTAGGAAGAAAGCGTTCAGGGGACGCATATGTCTTCCTATCTAGACGAAAATCTAGGATCTTGACGTGAACCGTTTATAATCCGGCAACGAAGTCTCATCGTAAAACAGGCGTCATTCGAGCTTTTTTGACTGCCAGTGGAATGGGACCTTACGCCATGACTATCCATAACAAGCGGGTCAATCGCTGAACGCTTGGTTGTAGTACTAGATGCGTCTGTTTTTTTTGTGTTTATATAGGCCCTGAAAACTCGGTCCTCATCTCTACTGAAGGGTAAGATATAGCCATGCAACAATTTTAGTTTTTCGGTTCTTCGATATACGTTTCTGCGGTCTATTCCGGCCCTAAGCTCAGAATAAATAAAAGGAAACAATATAAAATTTCGAGTAGAGCAGCATTATTCTCAAATAATTGTCCTGTACTATGTCCCGTTTTGTTTTTTTATTGTTTGATAGTTTACAACTATAGACCCTGACTGTTTATAACACCAAGGGTGTGGCATAGTAGTCTTTGTGCGCCTCCTGCTTCGTGATCTGTGCTCCAGCGTTCTCACTGACCAAGGCCGGAAACTATTGGATTGCGGAGAAATAATAAGATGGTAATTACTCGCCACGGTGACCGGACACTTGGCAGATTCAATGCCTAATGTCGCCTTCAGCCTAAGAAACGCTGCTTTGTGATTCGTTGATCGAACTGCTTATCGGCTAACGGTGCAATCTGATTGGCTGCGTAGCAATATAAGCTGCCCCAGGACTTGACACACCCCTTCCGTTGTTCAATTGTCAGGGGCAATATTTAATTAATCTCCTCGTGCACAGAAGTGTAGCTCAGGTTTCGCGGTTCTGCTGATTTTGGGTTCTCTCGAAGCGAGTAGTGCTAACTTTAAAAGAGAAAAAAAAAAAAAACAGTGGAATTGCGAGCACAAAGGGCGCGAGCACATCTCACGCTGTTTAGTTGGAATGATTTATTTCGTGTTTGACACAGAACTAGGTGAGCAGAGATGATCAGAATGCGAGCCGGTTGCGTTCCTGGGATGAAAATTCGTCTTTCTTAGCCTACACATCACAATCAAAGAGTGTCCCAATTCGCTACAAAGCAAGCTATCAGCAACTCCCGTTTCAGCGACAAAAAAACAAACGCGCAGACGTATGTGGCAAGGTTTTAATTGAATCAAGCCATATTCCTAATAACAGCGTTTGGTGGTGATGAGCGATGACGTTGATACCGAGAGAATCCTTCGAGTTGCCGATATTGAAGCACGGATTTACCATTAATCATTTTCTTCGTGCCTTAAGGGGTTGCAGATATTTGCACGGATTAGCCTGTCTTTGGACGTGATGGATAGTTGCCCATCGCTTTCTCTTTTCCGATATAAAAAACATCCAGAGGTAGGCGCATACTTGGTTGCTTCTATTCAGGGTTTCCGTCTTTGCATTTTACGGTAAGTTTTATGGGTGTGTAGAGGGAATGCGCCTTCGCATTCTCAGAAATATAGCAAAATCACGCCAGCCTTAAAAACTCCCATTAATCATTCATGAGAAATCTCCACCAGGACCAGAATTATCAGCGATTTTGTTTTTGCATAATAAATTACCACGAAATATGTTGTCCTAGGCGCTTCGACTGCTCATATTTTTTGGTTACCTTATCTCTTTCTTCGCTCAGCGCTTACGTCGTTCACAAGGCTTCCCCACAATCGCACAATCGCAATAATGTTGAAGCAAACAAAGGATTACGTGACACAAAGGCAATATGCCCAAGATTGCGTAAGCATGTTTAAAAACGACAAACCTTCCGTTGTTTTTGTTGTTTTTACGATTATGTTTTACAATGTATTTTATGTAAATTTTGACGACAACATATCCGCGTAATTAATATTCTTTGGTGCACTATGACTAGACCTCAGGTTAGCAGTCACGTCGTAGCGATTAAAAAAGAACAAATCTCCTCTGCTGCTGGTGCGTCAGTCTGAAAGTTACGGGCGGTACAGCCATATAACTTTTCAAACATAAAATTTATCTTCGAGTGATCTACGCCTTGTCCCTGATATTTTATTTATTTACGCCTACTAATTTTCGTTGGTCTCGTAGGTAATACTTAAAGTAATCCGCTCACACTTCGAAACTTTCACGCCGAAAATCACGTTTCCGGCTTGTCACACCTTCCTTCCACCTCAGTACATGACATACCGTCAACGCAACGACGCTTTCTCCAGTAAGCTTTTGCGCGTGCGTACACCCTTTCCCCTGTCTCTTCCCACCGTCACCATACCTGGAGTGCACCGTCCATCACGACAAACATTGTTAGCACCTATCTTAGCGTGTATATTTTTACCATCTTTCTTCAGCACTGCTTGTGGGGGGCATAAAAAGCAATAAAAAACGAGACAACGGCACGAGATGACAATGTGTACTGAGGAGCGGAGGGATGTTGGGTTGTACCTCGATCACTTGTAGTTCGAAGATTAACCCGAAAACGGCTCGTATTAGTGGAAGACGTCTATTAAAACATAACGTCATTTTATGAATCCTCTTTGTTGCAAGAGCGTCGACGCTGTTGGAAGAGGGAGAAAATCTACGTTTCGGACGAAAGACAAAAGTCGCATCTTCTAAGAGAAAAAGACACGAAGCTACGCGCAAACATCTCAAGACACTCCGGACTAGGAAGACTTAAGCGGACGACAACAGACAAAAGAAAATGCATGTTTTCTTCGGTGTTCTCGGGGTATCGCGATGTCGAATCGCGTTTTTTACACATTGCTCGACACGTGGATCGACAGCGTCAACCTGGAACTCCGTAAGAAAGACAAGGCTAGTGCAAGACAGAATCGGGTCTTCCCCGATTGTTTTGTTATCACAACAAAACAAGAAAGAAAGACTCGGGAGGTGTTTGGATGCTTCCGCGTGTCTACTCTATTCATATCCCATGTTATTTGTTGGGAAGTTCTGTCACCTTATCCTTCCGAATATGATAAGAACAATGCGGGGCTGGCTGTCTACATAATTTCTGGCAAGTGACAAAACATGTTTGCCCGGACACCAAGTTGTCAGCGTTCCGTGGATTCGTATGTACCAGGCTGCACACATAGCGCCTCTTCGATGTCCATTGTTTTGTATAAGCCGCCAGGCATATCAAGTTATCTATAAGCTTGTTGATTGCTTTTCTCTTGTTATACTTGGTGTATGTTTTGTTTTTATTATAAAACGTTCTCGTTTTTAAGTTTGAATTGTTCTTGTAATATTGTTGCTTCTGCTTGCAGCATGTGTTTCTTCAAGACACGTATCGAGAACGTATCGAGAAAGAACTGCGCGATTTACCTGCGAATATTTTCTATAGTGTGGCTCACACAGTTATTTTAGTGTCGTGCTTCGCTTTTTTGTGTGTGTGTTATCTTCCAGGACGCTTTCCTGTTTTGAGTGGCCACGGCCTTTAGTTTCAAAAGAAAAAGGACCTGATGTAATACTGCAATTTGTTTTTTGGCATCATCGTCTTGAGGAAGTGGGGTGTGGATTCATAAATCAAGACTACACTTACTTCGCAGTCTAATAACAATTAAGAAAGAAGGCCTTTCACGTCTCTATTTTACATGTTGTCGTTCCAAACTATCGGTGTCAAGTTCCCCACTTTCTATTTTTGCAAAAGCGCAGGCTTCGTATTCTTGCGGAGCATAATTCGCTAGACTTCATAAATCAAACTGTACCCAGGACTCCAAGATTTTGATCCCGACTCCCAGCCACTTTGCTAAGGGGGAAACTTATAAAGTGAGAGTCATTAGGTGCCGTTCTTTCTTTTATATTGAGCGGAAGTGCGGGACGCGGGGCGACGCTTTCACTGGACGTGCCGCAGTCTCCATAATGCCTCGTAAAAGAAAGGAGCAAACTAAACCAGAAATGGACGGAAAAAAAGAAAAAAAAAAACAGCGACGCGTTGCTTAGGGTTATTTTTACCGAATGAAAATACACTAACATTTATGTTCAGTTACCCACCCCAGGATTCGTCGCGATTTAATCAGCTGAGCATAGCCATCATAGTAGAGGAGCCGTGGTATATCATATTTAAACGTAGTCTGCAGAGAATCACTGCAAAAACGCAGCCCCCCCCCCTAAAAAAAAAAGAAGAAACAAACACACACACACACACAAACACACACACACACACACACACACACACACACACACACACACACACACACACACACACACACACACACAACACACACACACACACACACACACACACTTTTTCTTCTTACGTAAAATTACGTGTTTTGTTTTGTGTGTTTTTTTTGTGCTTGGAAGGGGGTGCAGAGTTGGGAGGTTGATATTACGAGATCTTGGTCGTGGAAGTGACGTCGCACAGATCGCCGCCTGCTGCCGAGAACCACTTAGTGCGCATGCGCGTCCTTTCTTATCTGCTGGCTTGCTCATTTTGCTCGCTTCAACGCGACGCGCTCCTGATTGAAAGCGCAATAGACGCCGCTCCGGCTGCCGTGATTCCAGAGTCTTCGCCCATCGCTCTGAACAGCGGCCGAACTCGCGTGCTCTACGGCACGGGTAGTTCGGGTGAATCTCTCGCGCGACTCGGCGAAGCGTTAAAAACAGTCACACGGGAATTCCGCATAAGCGCCTCGAAGTGGTGGCGCTGGGGTGCAATTAGCTTCACATTTGCCTCTACCAGATTCCGGAGTCATGGGCATTCGCTTATTGCGCACCCGACATCCTCATGCGTTAGGAGTTCGTGGACGTTTCTTCACCTGCGACGGAAGTTCTACGGAAATGTATCCAGAATAATAAACCTATGCACCGACCAATTTTGTTTTTCTTCGGTTGCAGAGATTTCGGCTTCGTCCGCAGCCATCGCCGCGCGACCGAAGAAGAAGAAAAAAACCTTCTTTTCTCCCCTCTTGCCACTAGGAGAGCAAAGTCATGTACCTCCCGTCGGCCGTGCCTTGCGAGGAAAGCAGAGGCAAGCCCATGCGTCCCGCCGATAATTGAGCGTCGCAGGGAGTGGGTCCATGTCGTCTGCTTCGAAAGAGTTATTTTTGAAACATTTCTCGCATTACGCGAAATCCGAATTTGGCAGTATCCAGTTGCTACGCGTAATGTTGGATGGTTTTAGAAACTTCAACCGCGCTTACCCGCTTCACGGTTCACTGCTGGCAGTCGTCAGTGGCATCCACGGCGCCAACCACGACGGCTATGTGAATTTACCAAGTCGCACCTTTGCCCTCAGTTACGTGACGGCACCATTCCACCCACATTGCGCGACCGTGCTACAGCTATCGCTTTCGTTTCTTCGCAAGTTGTTGGCAAAAAAGAATACGAGTTTTTCGTTCTTCTTCTGCAAGACCAGACAACTCTACTGGTTCATGTAATGTTTCAGACAACGCCTTCAACTTACCCCCCTGCATTTATTTTGTCATCCGATATCCGTCCCCGCATCCCACTGATTGACCTTCTAAAAAAAAGGTTGACGTTTTCAAATTTTTGACAGCAAGTAAAGCTCAACTCCCCTCCCCCCCCCCCTCCATGGTTTACGAAATAAATTGCACCGGGAACTTCTTGACGACTTGTTTCGGGCAGTGATGCGTCGGTCTCTCTTTACTGCTGAACCAGGGCAATATGTTCTAGTTTGGTAAAACAAAAAAAGTGCCAGCAAAGACCAATTCTTGTTTTGAAAAAAAAAATTGCACCATTTTTTTGAGGGGAATCATGGGGTGATGCGGAGCATCGCGGATCGTAATTAATTTATTCCCTTCTTGACTGATTTCTTTTGGCCGGCCGGATTTGGGCTGCGGCGGACGCGAGCGGCCGAGAAACGCTAGCAGACGACAGCCGCAGAGTTGCGGGGAAAGCCCTACTCACTGGAAAGCCCTGGCGTGGCGCTGCGACCGGCGCGCCCAAAACTATCCTTTTTCACTCCTCCAGGGGAACGCGCGCTACCGCTGCTTATATTCACACTTGAAGGAGAGGAGACTAGAGGAGGAGAGTTGCGCATGCGCGCGCGGTGCGAGTAGAAGAGAACCACGCGAAGTGCACGCAGCTGGTAGAGAGAGAGAGTGAGAGAGTAACGCGCAGCTGTTGGAGAGAGGGAAGGAGGAGAGTTGCGCATGCGTAGTGTGAGTGCGGACTACGACGCCGACGCCGCGGGACATAGACCCGAGCAAGAGATGCTCCGCATCTAAAAAAGGTCGACGAAGTACTTTTTTATTTCTGCCTCACAGCAACAACCCGCCCGTCAAAAACTTGCTAGGGGAACGGGGAACGGTCGTTCTAAGGGGTTTAACATGGACACCTTATAAAAAGTTTTTGAAACTGTCGAATATTGTTTCGAATACCGCTTGAGACGCAGTGCTTTTTTTTTTTTTTTTTCTGTGATGCTCTGAAACTTAATTTTAACGAAATATCTGCCTGTGACACTTTATTCTATTTGTTTTTACACACTGAGCCGCACGAGAAAGTTCCGCTCGAGATGTTTATGGTGCTCTGGTTTTTTTGTGGACTGTAGGAGTCGCGCATGAAGGTGAGGCACGTTGAACGCATCAAGACAGCACGTTCCTTCTAATTGATCTTGTTTTACGGCAAAACTTTTTGAAGAAAGATGCTCGTACCCATCTGACCGAATTCGCGTCGCTCATAACCTTACACACATGAAAGAATGTTAAACACTAGCGCGGCCCATATGCACCGGACAACCCTTTTATAAGCGGGTCAATGTGTCTAAATGCCCGTATGGATGCACTCGTACCTTAAACTAAATATACACAAAACATGTCGCGCACGTGGCCGAGTTGGCAGCGCAAGCGGCTTGCATGCGAAGACGCGAGGTTCGAACCCCATCGCCCTCGCTTTTAAAGCGTGAAATGCTGCGATATAATGAAAAACAGCTAAAAAATAAATGGCAGGAAAAACAGGAGAGAGAAACAAGCGGCTGACTTGCGACTGATAGGTATGAGAGGAAAAAGAGACCGACGTTGATACATAAAATAAAAAAGTACGAAATACAATACGTTCTTCACACAATGAATATTTACACAAACAATAGAAAACTAAGAAAACTGGAAAAAAAAGCTATGCGGGAACACGTGCAGGGCAGATCACAGGTTCAAATAACACTTAATCGTTACAAGCACTGGCTAAAGAGGGCACTTCCTTCTCATACAGCGTTATCGATGGCTTGCTAACACAACACTGCCTTAATATTGGTATAGATCCTTTTACTGTTTACAAACATGAGCTGCCGCTCGCGTCCCAAGCGACTTCCGGTCGCTCCTTCTTTGCAAGCCTCTCAGGCTTGCTTTTGTCACCAACGCTAAAAAGCATAAATGCTACACAGAAAACAAAGTTGGAGATTTAACGAGGGCCTTCGGCTGTACAATCTAAGATCTTAGAGGGTGGAGGTTAGTTTACAAAAACATTCGAAAATTTTAAAGAAATCTCGCGCTTTTGCGTTTTTTTTTTTTCTGCTTTCATTTGGAGAATTGGAGGTCAAACGTTTCATCGACATTCAAGCAGCGGTGTTAAGGTGGGCCTTCCTCATTCTATTTATCAACCGGAAGTTCTCTCGGACGTCAAAAGACTGAAGCACCGCCTGGTGCCGTTTACCGTGAAAAAGGTCTAATGTTACGTACGCGTCAAGGATTTCTCTCTGGTCCAATCTGAAAATTTTCAAAAAATTGTCAATTGTTGAAACTTTGGTGTGCATCGGCAGGCATAATGGTGAGGTGGAAGGTGTCCTTTACTGTGACATGAAGAGAATAGTAGTGTTCTCGGAGGCGGATGTTGACACACCGATCACCCTTACAAAAATGATCAGTGAGTTTAGATTGATCTTCTAATGTATTCCTATAGAGTCGATTGAAACTCAACATAAACTCAACTTTTAATGAGTTTGAAATAAGAAACTCAATATCGATTCGGTTGAATTTACTCATTAGGAATGCAATTGAACTTGGTCTTGTGAAACTCAATGTCGATTTTATTGAATATACTCATCAGGAATGCAATTCAGTACTATCATTAAGAACTCAATATATATTATTTTCAATTAACTTCTTAGGAATGCAATTGAGTTCGGTCACAAGAAACTCAATATCGATTTTATTGAATGTAGTCATTAGGAATGCAATCAAGTTTGGTGATTAGATTTAGTGTTCATGTAGTAGGTTTCGTTTCGCTACATAAATTTCAATGCGATCTTGGTCAGGATCTTTTGTTTTACGAGCGGAGCTGTTAAGGGCTAGGTTCCCCAGGATCGTGTCCGTGTATGTCGACACAAACCTACCTGGACAGCTACCTCCATCTATAAGCGACGGCGCGGCAAGCACACAACCAGTATGGTTTCCGCCGTCGCTCGTAGATGGCGGCAAACTTTCCAGCTATAATAGAAGAATGGATAGTTGGGCGCGTTGGTGGGAATTCATCGTAGGAAACAGCGCGAAAAACAGACGACGACGAAGAAGAAGCACACAGGGTATCGAGTACAGCTCCGCTGGTCTTCCTTCTTCACGAGAGTGGAAAGGCTGTTTTATTTTGTTCTTATGCTGCCCAATAAGTTGACAGGTTGGTATTTTCAGGCGCTTCATTGGTTGCCCCTTCCTCTTCCTCCTTAGCTTTTCTTTTCAATTTGAAAGCGAAATGAGAGATCGCGCTGTCGTGAAGTGCTTGGACACCATTACGATGACTCAACTGCTTCCAAAGTCCTTCTTAAGCACATCCAGGAACTTATCATTCTCAAGGTATGATAAATGCCGTCATGACACTCATTGGCCACGAACGCGAATTTAAATATTCGTCGACAGTATTGAAGTGGTTTCCACATGCAGCGATTCCGCCGCCAAAATCGCTGCCGCTAGCGGCGCGGCGGCACAGATCGCGAGGTTTCATTTCACATGAGCGTTTTCTGCCGTTGCGATGGCCAATGTTGCTTACAGCAAGCAGATGCGCACAGTAGGTTACAGAGGCTTCGAACAACAATTTTAATGATTTTGTTCCTACATTCTTTGAGCTGCGCGTCCCAAAGAATCTTCGACACTTTACTGATAAGCAGTTCATTGAGCTGGGCGCGATACATTTTGTCTTACTTGGTGTGACGATCTGTGTTGGAAAATGCACGTCAATGTCACTCAGTTCTTCTTCTTCTTTGGTTTTCTCACTAGCGCTCGGACAAGCCGCTTCCGATTAGCGTCTCTTGCGCTCTCTACAATTGGTATTCAGGCGAGGAAAGTAAAAAAGAGCCGCGTAATTCACTGAGAAAATAAATTCCGAGCAAGGGGACAGCAATCCCCCTCCATAATCTCCTGAACACTTCCGAGGCGACTGCTTAAGCAAAGAAGCTCGACCCGCCGGAGAAAATAAACCGCACACCAGTCGCTTGCGTACAGTTCTCTGCTTGTCGTCTTCTTCAAGAACGCGAAAACGCCGCTGTCCTATGCACCAGCTTTCCCGCAATTTTTCTCCTGTCTGTCACGTGATTTCCCGCCGCGCTGTGAGTGGCCAGCTGGGAAGCTGCCGCTCTGCCGCCGCGAAAAATTTCCAACCTGGTGGAACCGTGCCGCTCTGCCGCTGCGGCTGGCCAGAGCGCCGCGACGGCAGAAATCGCGCCGCTCTAGGGCCAAAATCGCTGCATGTGAAACCCGCTCGATTGTCGACGAGAACATTCGCCCGAGTGACGCAGTGCTCGCGGCCAAAGCGGCTCCCTCGCTCGGCAGGTAGAACTTCCGTTTCCGCAGAAAGGCATACTTTACGTCACGGTCACGTGATCTTCACATGTTGGTGGCCGAGTCCGGTCGAGTCGAGGAGAAAAGCAGACGCAATTTTTCATCTTTCTTTTTTTGTCTTTTTGTATAGAAGAAATACGGATTTCTGCTCCGGGTTCTAGTGAACACTGAAGACTAATTGGGGTCTTCATTTGAAAAGAAAAAAAGCTAGAAAATCATTTTATGGTCTGCTTTAAGACCGGATGACACTGTTTATCCATCACCCAAAAGACGAGTCTGCACCCAAATTCTTGCGCGAGTCACCGAGAAATCCAAGGTTTGAATGTTGAATGGCATTGAGCTCAAGGAGAAATCTTGGCACGCGGCGTTTGAACCACGTATTTGCTGGGACTCGTTGGCAGAGTGTCTTTTGTAGTGATCAGGTATGACGTATTGGCGACGTGCGCGATCGAAAGCGTCGTTGTGGTCGGCCACTTCATCGACAACAATCGCTGACTATGACGTCGAGAAGACTCCCCATCGAGAGGAAATGAATATGAACGCAAATTTAATTTTGACGGTAGCAGTGTTACTTTGAGAACGCACGATTTCAAGCATCCACCATGCTTAATTACAAACACCGTCAAACTTGTTTTTCGCAAGGTAATGACGTCACGAGGGTAAACAAACGAGGGCGCCACCGAAACATCTCGCCGCTAATATGACCCCGGTTTCAAAAAAATTATTACACAAATTGAAATGAGACAACACAATATTCGTGTCCATAAATGTGTAGGTTTTGAGCGAATTTCAATGATGACATGACGAAACAATCATCTTTCATTGTAAACTTACATTTTCTATAGCACGTTATATAGACGCTTTACACGCGCCAGATTGAGCCGCCATAGCCGACCTTTCTGGTCTTACCGAGATGCCAAGCCACTGAAACGGACGTTTCCGAGCCTCCACACAGGCCTATGCTGGGAAGAAGGACGTAGTAGCCCCAAAGTGGCAATAACCCTGCCCTGCTGTGTGTAACGAATGAAGATGCAGCTGGAATAAGAGGAAACAAAAACTGAAGGGGCGGTTATGGCGGCGCCCGTGCACAGCTGCTGTAAAGCGTCTATACAATCTGGAACTTGCGAAAATAAGTATATGCGCATGATGGTAATAATGACCACAAATGTTTGCCTACAAGCAAGTGAATTACAAATTAAAACGCAAACGTTTACCCACAAATGAACGAATTGATTTTCAGTTACGGTAAAAAAATATAGATCACTTGAGTGTAGGTAGGTTGCAGGCACGTAGCTAGGGGGGGGAGAGCCCCCGGTCCGCCCCCCCCACGAAATCTTTTTATTTTGCTGGGGCCTCCTCTCCTCCTCTCCCTCATACAGCGCTTTGTCATGAGCGCCCCCCCCCCCCCCCCCGAAAAAAAAATCCTGGCTACGTGCGTTGTAGGTTGTATTTTAACTATAAAATGTATTTATAATCGTCCGCAAGGAGCAGCCATTATGACAGAAGCAAGCAGAAGAACTATTTTTCTTTGTTTACTTTGCTTTTATTACATATTCTCTAAAGGAATAAATGCGGTTCGTGCGAAAACATGTCTAAAAACGATGTGTAGAAGAAGCAGAACGCTAAATCGACTTGTTCAAACAACGACAACAGCAACGATCTAGTATTCAGGTTGAGGTTGCAACACTGAGTACTCTGCGCGATTAAAGAGAAAACGCGATCCGATATTGCTCAACGCACGTTTTCTAGTTTTATCTCCTCTTCTAGGCTCAGCTAGCTCGTTTCAAAGCTCTGACGAAAAAAACCGCATTAAAACATATCACGACGTTAACGCAGCATCGAAGTGCTAAACCAAAATTCTCATAAAAAAAAACGCAATGCAGTACAAAAAAGAAAAAAAGAAAGCCGTAGCGATGCGAAGAATTGTTTAGACTACGAGCCCAAAATCCGCGGGTTCTAGCGCCCAGGGAATCACTTGACGCGGCGTCTAGAAGCACATGGCGCATATTTTATCACCACCGGTGAAACTGAAGAGGTAGGTGCATTTGCATCTCAGACGCGTCCGTAAGGATCTTGCCTTCGCCGGTGTGTGGCGCATAGTTCCTCATTGCGTTCAACCTTGTTTTGCTCTCTCCAGTCTTGCGTGGCGCCTTAAATAAATAAAGCACATAAATGAAGGCACAGGCCACGCGTCTTTTTCCCTAATCGTCATCGTTAGTGAATCCACGAAGCACCGCCCAGCTTGCGTCATCATCGCCTTCACAGCGTTTCGCAGCGTCTCGCAACAGGCGCGACGAAAACACGCGGCGACGCCGAGACGAACACAGCCTGCCACGTCTCTCGCCGAGCTTTGGCGTGTTTGCCGCTTGGGGCGGGTCGGGCGGGGATCTGCTAACGATGACGTCATCCAAAGGCCGTCTCATCTAGATGGTATTGCTGGAATTTCTTTGACGCTCTTTCGCTCGATGCACACTCATTTGGGAATTGCATCGAACCTCGCGTGAAACCAATTTGAGAGTAAGTTGAAATTCTTCTCGCTGCTGTATAATGGGATGGGAAAGTTTACGTGTGTTGTTTTAAGAAAGGGGTGAGGAGGCTTGCGTGTCACTGACACATGGTAGATTGGAAAGTAGTAGTAGGGTACCTTTTTTCTTCCCTTAATGCTGTCTTTATTGCTGATGTGCTAGTGATACACTGGTGTTGTAAATGTATGCGCATCTTTTTCTTTCATTTTGTCAGGCTTACGTTGCATCGCGTATTGCCTGAACTTTGAGACCGATGCAGGCTACTGGTACTCTTTCCGGTGGCTTTGCTTCGCCTTGTGTGCCTTTGGACCTGCCAAATAGTTCCTTCTCGCATTGGAACAATAAAATAAGTGATCGATTTGATGGATTAGAGTGACCCACCATTGTGTTACGAAAGTAATAAATCTCTCTCTTTCTTCTCTCTCGTTTATATCGTTAGAAAAGTGTAATAAAAAATGAGTGGCGTCAACTTGCTTTTTCTGTTTTCACTTCAAGCCTCGCTAGAGGAATATTTAACGAAACGCCTTATCCATTCATTTTTATATCAACTTTTCTATATTTGTTTTATGCTTGAACGAAATAATAGTTTGCTTTTTTCCTTCTTTTCGTACGTAGATAAACACGGACGGAATGACCAGAAACAGGACATTCATGCCATATATACGACGACCCTATGAACCGACGACGAGTACGCTTTGTACTCGAGTTATGAGTGAGATTCAAAGACTCACGTAGCAATCGTACTATTTTGTTATCATATGTATTACAGCGAAGCTGTTTATGGCTAGGGTTCCGGGCATTTTTCCTGTGAGTCAACAAAAACTGAGGTCCTAGGATTGGATGCTAAGTCGCTTCATTCTATGCAAAAGATTATAAGTTTCATCACTTGGATATGCATTTTCAGTAGATTAGTTATCAATAGGAAACATTTTCAAGATCAGTAGACTCTCAGGTTGATAATAACAATGTTCTCAAAGAATTGTTCTATGCGAGACTGCGTCGGCCATGTCTACGCTCGCACCGCCCTCTCTTTGTCGTAGTTCCCAGCGCTTGCGTGCCTAGTTTTTTCTTCCGTTTTCTTTGGCGGCGGTCCCGTCGCGCGTGTCTATTTTCTGCCGGATGGTGGCTCCCGTCGCGCGTGTCTAGTTTTCTCGTGCTACTCGGGGCGGCGATGGTCGTCCACGCGAATGCATATAAAAAAAACAGAGAGACAACGTAACTATAAACCTGAGGCACCGGAAGAAGCGAAAAGAGCGAGGAGAAAGTCGTTGGCGATTTCAACACCGACATCAAGACGCACGTCGTTGTGTGCAATGCCGTCCTCTTTTTCGTGTCCTCTTTTCCCCTTCTTCCGGTGTCTTAGGCTTAGTTATGCCTGCAATTCACCAGCTTGCCTGCACCTTTAGACAAGTTGCCGTTCTCCATTTTCAATTTCACCTCTCGTCTGTCGTCGTAATGAGGAGGACGTTTAAATCGTCGTTGGAGATTTCAACATCGACATCTGGAGACCGAACAAGAAGTGGTTTACGCAATTTGTGTTGAGTGCTTTGGGTTCATGTGCTATACGAATTGCGCGAGCACACCACTCACCACCCGTCGTGCATACATGTCGAATCTGGCTAAGAACGTGTTCAAGGTTGTACCCGAGCCGATCAGCGCGTACCATAACGACTACAAGGCCATCGTCACCACCATCACGACCAAATGGTCAGACCGATCAAGCACAAATATTGACCCACCGATCAAGACAAAGAATGACCACCGACCAAGACGACGATATCGTGTGTGCGTAACTTTCGTCAAGATGACCACCGATCAACACAATAAGTGTAGTACCTTCGTTGAAAATCTGTCACGCCTGTGTCATAAAGCAAACAGCCTTCGCTGTTCCTCCACCATCACAGAGCGGAATGGCTCATGATTTTTCCAACCTTTTCGCCACTTCATTTTGTGAGAGGTATCAGAACACCGCCAGCTACTAGATGAGGTTTTGAGCGGGGCAGGTTATCGACCGGGCAGAGGTGCATCCGCACACCTGGAGATGCGCGTGTATAAAGGAAAGAAAAGGTTAGTTGTGCAGTAGGTTTAGTGGCGCTGCATACATTTCCGTAGAACTAAACCTGCAGCTAAATGAAGGTCCACGGCTCCTGCAGCATGCCGATGTCAGTGCGCAGAAGTCACAATGCCGTGGCTCGGAGTCCAGTAGAGGCGAAGGTGCAGACCCCGCGCCACCACTTCCAGGCTTCCAGCGCGTTTGCGGAATTGTGTGCGAAGAGGGAGTTGTAGACCGCGTTTCCCCTCCGCTAAGCCCTCCGCAACGAAGAGGCCGCTACTGCGCCTGCGCCGGTGGCTCCTGACCGTAGAGTTCCGGGTATCGTAGCGGGTTGCGGAAAGCGTTGCGGGACAACAAACGATCTACGAAAACTCCTATTGTCGCGCGAGAGAGTCGCGTTAACTGCCCGTGCCGCAGAGCACGCCAGCTCGGCAGCTGTCTAGAGCTACCAGAGCGATGTGCGAAGACTGAATCACGGCTGCTAGTGGTGGCTATCGCCGCTTCGATCGGACAGGAAATTGTCGCGTTCAAGCGAGCAAACGAGCAAAGCCAGCAGATAAGAAAGCGACGCGCGTCGCACTCGGTAGTAGCAGCAGGCGGCTGTGGATGTCACTTCCGTGACCAGCGTTTTGTGACATGAACCGTCGCCGTCCGAACTCTGCACTCCCTTCCAAAAGCGGTGAAAGGCGTCGTACCACGTCAAAACAGTAAAAGGTCACCGCATCAACGCACCGCTTCCTTCCCAACACGGATCCTTGTTATCGTCCTTCGAAGGGCGCCGGGAAGAGGGATGCAACAATGTCACCGGTAGATATTTCCTCCTCATGCCTCTCACCAGCCCACCACGAACAAAATGAGTAAGAGCGCTTGAAATCCGGCTAAATATTAGGTTCGCGCGGGCCCAGCGTTCCAAAGGCTAAGACAGATCAACGAGTGTCAACACTGCACGTCTTCTAACGTGCAACGCGAAACTCCTCAACGCCGTAGTACACCCACCGCGTTCCAGATGAACACACCCAGGAGGATCACCTTTTGCAAAATACGGCTGTTTTGCAGTGCGGACTCTCGGGTGAACACACCGACCACGTTACGAAAGACGAGAAAGAGAAAGAGTTGTTGTGTGTACTTATAAATCTACTTCACACGTTCAAGCTCGAATTCCCTACACTCGTACTTATTTCTGTTCGTTACTGATGCCTTTTTTTTTAAATATATTCCAGCAGCACATTTTTAACGTAAAGTTCGGGAGTAGTCCAAAGAATCAGGGGATATTACTTTGCATTCGAAAACTAACAATAGTTCTGTTTGTCTCCCTTTCTCTTTGCCTGCCATCCGACCACCTGTCGCTCTAATTGCTCTCTGTTTGTTTCAATGCAAGCCTCTCTCCGCAGTAACAGACAACTTAAAAAACGCAGGGTGTGGCGAGTATCGATCATCTCAATATCACCCGCAGCCAATGAGATTGCAGTATTTGCTCATAGCAACGCTGAACAGCCAATCACGAAGGAGACGCGTGAACATAATAAGCCGTGCCCTGAGCATCTTAAGCTCTCAGAGACTATATACTTCTTATTTCTGTCTGACTGCCTCTACTCGTCCGTCTGCCCGACTCTTTGTCCATCGTCTCGGCATGTCTGTCTCTGGGAGTGATTTTCGTTTGTTTCTATATTAGTTATATATATATATATATATATATATATATATATATATATATATATATATATATATATATATATATATATATATATATATATCTGCCGTCTCTGTCTCTTTCTCATCTACGTCTCTTTTTTATTTGCTCTGTTTCTGTGTGTGTCGGTCTTCTATGTCCGTCGCTACCACATCCTTATATCGCTCTATCCTAGGAGACGCCTCTGCTTACATTGACGTAGTTCGGAAGCTTCGGTCGCAGAAACCAAACAAATCAACCTTTGTGAGCCTCCTATTTGCAGAGTGGGTGGTGTGGGAAGGGGGGACAGTGCTTTATATTATATAGTGGGTACTAGAGAAAGGCTCGGAAGAGAAAGGGGCGACAGCTCATCATTATATATAATTCCTACTGCAGCCAGCAACTTTTACTTTCTTTCGTTCTATTCAATACCGTGTGCACTGAGTCCTGTACATTAAAGTTTGATGCCTGAATCTCAATCATCCAATTTCCATTAGGCAATACTTGCGACAACTTCCTCGGGGCGGTCTTGTCTTTCAGTTTTTCGATTCGGCTTTTGATTCGCAGATGTAGTTTCAGCTGGCGATCTCCCATCCAGGCAATGAAAGACATTTCAATGCCCATACCGCCTACATGGGTTAATCAATAACCGACTGCTTTTGTGCACCATGGTTTGGCGCACGTGGATTTACAGCTCACTCAAATAATTATGTCACCGTTCCTGGGCCTATTCCCGGTCGCTTGCCTGATGTTAGGTTCCATGATGGTTCCATGATGCGCACGTTAAAGGCACTAGATTAGGCAGCCAGACAAATTTGATGTCTTATTCAGTGCGATACTCTACTTTTCGGGAATATAAAAGGGAAATGTGAACTCCGTGAGCAGGATATTAAATAAACTTGAAGTGAGATATTCATAATTAAATGAATTAACATTACTTGAGCGGAATGCATCGTTCACGAAGCTGCCGGGATTGTCGATCGGCTTACTCGTCTGTTCGTCTTGTGAATTCGGGCCTCTCAGTAGCCGTCTTCTTCTATCTCTTTCCGTGGGCGATGATGTCCCACAAACTAGAAACAGACTTTGAAACTACCGTTTTCTTTGCCTTACTACTGGTTATTTCATGTATACCGTCATTATACCAATTATCAATACGATGGCAGCCGAAAAAAAATGAGCTCCGTCAGAAGCGCAGAAAGTGAATTAAGGCTCGTCAATATTATTTTGTACCTTTTTCCACACAACAATCCTAAGTTATTGTAGTTACCTGTTAGAGAACAGAGAAGCGGGGTCTCGCGCTATAGACATGAGAAAAATGGAGAGAAGAAACTTATTAGTACTTATGGAATCTCCCAATCTTCAAAATTACAATAAGGTAAGCAGGTGAGGACAGAAGCACGCAGTAACTCCGTTCACGTTTAAGCTGAGACTAGAAGCCCCCGCCTTCAGCGCGAGTTTTTACCCCTGCTTACACAAGCGAGAACGCCCAAGCACGCGCAGCCAAAGCCAGCGAGTCTGCGCTAAATGCGGAACGCCTAGTCTGAGCTAAAAGAAACGGAGTATAAGATACGCGGAAACTCCACTTCGGTGAGACTGAAATGTTTCTAAGATTATTTTCCCGTGCAGAACAGGTAGACAACTATCATCGGTAAACAATATGATGTTTCAAGCAAAGCGCAAAACTCAAAATATGATTTTAAAAAGATGAGATGTGCAGCAGAACATTTAGGAGGACGTTGTCATAACACGCATGTGACATGTTCCTGCATACGGGGTTAAATTGAGAAGTTTGTACGATCGCCGCAAGAGGGCGTTTTCTTTTCAAAATATTTTTGTCGCTGTGTTGGCAATCCTTTCGTATAAAACGACATACAAATGTCAGATTGATTTCTCAACAAGTCTGGCATTGAAAGGCATTCTAGTCAAGCAACCATGAACATTTTCAATGATGGATAAAAACGCAACACGATTGATCAACAAATATATATATATATATATATATATATATATATATATATATATATATATATATATATATATATATATATATATATATATATATATTGATGCTTCGGAGTCACCAGGCTCGATCTGAAAACTGCACCGAAAAATCAACGCCCGCATGTAGCCATCTAAACTTTTCGGTCGCAGGGATTCACAGGTCGACGTTCTTGTAACCACAGCGTAGTTCTTTAGTATAACGTAGGTCCGAACCCTGCCAGGGTCTACGGTGATGGTCACCCAGACGACCAAGTCCAGGAGCGGGGTTTGTTTGCGTCTGTATTGATAGATGGCGTCGGGAGCAGCGTTCGAAGGTGCAGCCGACCAGCGAAAGAAAGCAGACGACACGCAGACGAAATCCGTTGGCAGCAAAAGCGCCGCCATTACGCAGACGCCTTTTTTGACTTAAAGTTTTGTTTTCATTGTTCGCATTTATTATTTAACCGAAGGGTACATTTCAAGAAGATTATATTCATTTCAATAAACCACGGTGGTCGCGAGTCATCGCGATAAGGAGGTAGTGCCATCTATCAATACGAATGCCAAACACACCCCGCTACTGGAACCCTGTCGCCTGCATTGCTGCCTGCCAGACCCTGGCAAGTGTCTTGGCCTTATTTTTTACAGAAAAAAAGCTACGCTTTATAACTTTACAAGAAAAAACCGACCTGTGAATTACACATTTGACGAAAAGTGTAGATGGCTACGTGCAGGCGTCGATTTTTACGGTTCATTTTAAATCGAGCCTGGTGACTTGAGCCACCATATATATATATATATATAAATATATTAGGGGAAACTGTAACTGAAATCAAACATAGAATAGCCTGTTGTTTTGGGGGCCTTATCACTTTCCTTTTCCACCGTGAGTTTTCGGGTTTTCGCATTCAAGCGTGGTCGCTACGTACACAAGGGATGAACAAAGTCCAGGACGTCTAGAAACAGCTACCACACCGGAAATTGTGGATAAAATCCGTGATTTGGTTTTGGGCGACAACCGCATAAAAGTGCGTGAAGTCGGGGAAGCATTGGGCATCTCTCCTCAACGAGTTGTTCACATTTACATCAATAAAGTGGATTAAAGCAACCTTTTGCAAGACAGGTCGCATTGTGTCTCAATCCGGAGCAAAAACGCATTCGAGCACGAACGTCAGCCAATATTTTGATGCCTGTTTCAAGCAAATCGAACGGATTTCAAGCGAAAATCTGTAACAATGAACGAGACCTGAGTCCACCTGTACACAATAAACAAAACATAAATCAAAACAATGGGCTAGACCCGGTGAATAGGCTCTGAAGAAGGCAAAGATCATTCAGTCAACTGAGAAGGAAATGGCATCAGTTTTTTGGGACGCCAAAGGAATTTCGCTTATTGATTATCTTGAAAATGAAACCAAATGTTACAAGCCAATACAAACATAACACTTCTCGACAAACTGAAACAAGTAATTCAAGAAAAACACACCGGAATAGTGAAGAACACGTGTTTCACCACGACAATGCACCCGCCCACTCGAGTGCAGTCGCTCAACAAAAACTGACAGAAGCGAAGTTCAAAACCCTTCCGCATCCACCGTATTCACTTTATTTGGCTTTTTTAGCAGTTCCACCCTATTTCCGTAGCACAAAACCTTCCTGTGCGGGAAAGAGATTTCTTTGAATGAAGAGGTGATGGAGGCTGTGAACAGTAACTTTGGGATCTCGAAGAAAGTCACTTCCTGGAGAATCGAAAAGCTTGAGAAATGTTGGACCGAGTGGGTTGAGCTTCGGAGTGATTATGTCGAAAAATAAAGTATAACTTAAATCAGATTTATATAGTTTTCTTTTTCATTCCAAAAACTTTCAATCTACCCTCATAAAAGAAAAATGAGGTGGTATTAGCCCTATTGACTGTGTTGCGTTATTCTTGGGCACGGCAACTGCCGACAAGAAACTTTCACCGAAATTGCGAAATTTTTTTAACCCCAAAAGACGGAGAGTTACGATTTCCATCGCGGATAATGGTTTCGGCAGAGGGAAGCCATATGGGCCAGCTCGTCTAAACCCGGAACAATACAAGAGTGATAAAGTTAAGTCCAATCATCGAGGAGATTCTAAAGGTCCGCCAGAACAGGCTATCCGCGGTAACTTCTTTCCACGCGGCGTCAGGTGCTGTCTACGGCCCATTGAAGATGCCCATAAATAAGGCAATCTTACGGCTCCCATCGAAGCAAGGAGACTTCACCATGGAGCTTCCCGCTTTCGACATAGTGATAACCTCAAGGTGTCGCAAGAGGGCCAGCCGAAATTTGCGACGTTATGCGATCCAACAAGAAGATTCATGAAAGCGCGGAGAAAGATGTCAGTCGAAGGAAGGCGCAATTTTACGGAATAAATTCTGCCAACCTTTAAGATGACCTGACGAGAAACGCAAAAACAAGTGTGATTCTATGTGTACTCGTCTTCAGCGCGCAACACCGCTAGTGCGAATATAAGATCAGGGCTTTTCTTTTTCTTTTTTTCATTTTACTTCAAGACGAGTGCACCAAATTTTACTGCTTTGGCTTGGTGGCCCACATATAACAGCGTTAACCTACTGTTAGATGAGCTTCAACTCGTAGATTCTAAGAAAATATATATAATGTGGGCGATGTCTGTTTCGTGCTAACCGTGTTTTCCTCTGTACACGACTTGAGGCGCTTGTTTTTAAAGTAGAACTACGTCTTTTTCTGCGCTTGGAAGGGGTGCAAATTTGGGAGGTCGATATCACAAGAACTTGTTCAAAGAAGGGACGTCACAAAGACCACCGCCTGCTGCCGAAACCGCACAGTGCGCAAGCGCCTTGTTTCTTATCTGCTGGCTTGCTCGCTTGATCGCTTCACCACGACGCGCTCCTGTTCGATCGCAACTAAAGCCCCTCTATCCTGGCAAAAGTGGCGCCATTCATTGTTGTATAAACGTCGAGACACGTGCCGCGAGCCACTACTGGGAAGAACTATGGCGTCTGAAATCTTGCTCAGTGCTGCGCTGTGCCGCTATCATCTTCCCAAGGGCTGCAAGTTGCACGTACCTCGTGCATCGACGCACCTATGCGCTACTTTGAAAACATGAAAGCGGCCTAAAAAACCCTACAGGCACATTTGCATTTGAGAGCGTTTCAGTGCGTTTGACCGGAACGAAAGCGAGTATTCGGCACATTGTGCTTCGTAATGAAGCATGGAATCCAATCTGCAAGGAATAGCTTGCACGCAACATAGCGAAGCAGGGATGTCCTGGTTTCTCGCAGCCACAACGCAGTCAAACGCACTCAAACGTCTCAAACGCAGCTGCGCGTAGGCGCCTTTAGTGGCAACGGCGATAGACGCCGGTCAGTGCAGCCGCGATTCCAGTCTTCGTTCATCGCTCTGAACAGCGGCCGAGACGCGTTATCGTGACTGAAATCCGGCTTTCTGCGCATCGACAGTGCCCACAGCCGGTGTGCGCTCGTAAACACGAACTTCTTCGTAGACAGCGCGCGCTGGCCTGCAGATGCGTATGCATATTATACTTCGTTTCAGCTTGGTCCAGACGCAGCCGATGCTACGAGCGCGAGCGTGTGGCCCTGAACAGTGCTTGCATTCCACGAGCGCGCGTGCTTGGCAGGACGCTGAAAGCCCGGAGCTCGCGCTTGTAGCATCGCCTGTGTCTGAATCCAAGCTGAAACAAAGTATAGAGGCTGTCTCATCAACGGCAAGGAATAATTTAAAAGGCGCGAACGCTGACAATAAAGAGAACGACTCTTTCAGTAATAGCATTGTAGACCGCGGCGACATCAGGTTTTAATGTGATAATTACGAATAAGTTAACCGAACCAATTTTTTAATGTTTGCCTTAGCTGGGCACAATTTCACCTCACACATGTATTGCTCGTCCAGTAAATAGAGCAGAATCCTTATTGAAAGTAAAGTTGATATTCAAAGCCAAAGCGTTTCGCTTCTTCGAGGTCACAGATAAAGGTATTCATTAATTAGTTTGTAATTAATTGATTGATGTACCACTAAACTGTTATCCACGCTGTTTCTTCGTTATTTGAAGTGAGGAGGAAACTGGAGATACCGAAACCAAGATTACGTGGAAGTCCTGCCCGGAATGGACGTCGTGCGCCGCCATCGGCGAGGTAGCGAATCAACGTGACCTGATCTGACCGCTCATTCACACTGGAAGCGGATCCCACGTTCGCAAGCGGCTGCCACGCGGTTGTATAAAAGATCCAGTACAATTGCACGCGCACTCGATGACATCAGTGCGCGTGGCATTGATGCTGGATCTTACATAACCGCGTTCGCATTCTGCGAACGGATCCGTTCCAGTGTGAATGAGCGGTGACAGCGGCTCCTTGCCTCAGGGTAACAGGCAAAAACGCTTCTCCCATTTCGTTGTCTTCTCGCGTTCTTTTCGGAACTTCTTACCTTTCACTCTGCATGACAGAGCATAGACCAGGATTTAGGTAGGCAGTGGGAAAACGAGAACCAATTGTGAGACCTGATTGTGTTCCACCCAGGAAAGTTCCCAGTACTCACAGAGATGGTGTCACAAAAGAAGAAGAAAGAAAAATATCCTCCTTCTCATCTTGCAGGTAACGCGACCCACTGGCAATTTATTTCATAAACTGTGCAAGAACAACACAAGCTTTGATTGAGCAAACTTATATTATATTCGATATATGGGGTTTGTTTTGCCTGTAGTTTGCATTACAGGCCGAAATAATTCAATGGTGCGCAGCGCGACAAAATGAAGGAGAGCTGAGAAGTCAACTGAATGGCTGAGTCGTCTCGTGAAGGCGTCAATTCACACCGCCTGCGGATGCGTTCAAAGATTCAGCTTATACATCTCCGCTATTACGCAAACAAGCGTACCCATTAGTTCGACGTGAAACAAAGCACGCCGTCGCGCTCAGACTGTGGTCGCACTGTGCCGGCACGACAGAGTACCCCGAACTCAACATCGCCCGCGTTAAATATCACCGCTTCTTCTTTTCTTCGGGCCGTAACTAGACCGAAAGCTCGGAACACAACCAAACCATAACTCAAGAGTCTTGGCCGCCCTCAGGCGCCAAAACACTGCGAAAAATTCCAATTTCATCTGCAGATGAAATTGGCGGTAGATTCGTTCGTGCTTCAAGCGCGTTCGGCATCAAAACGAACAAAACGAAAGGCAAGGGCACGTCAGACGTTTCGCAGAAGTCTTCACATATCCAGCCGCTCGACGCGGCTTGGAAATACATTAGAGTTAAGAAAAATTGTCGATAGATAATCGTGGGGTAACTTTATTTTGCCAGGATTTAGTAAATGCTACTTCAACTTAAATACTATCGCTGACACGGTGCGTTCTCTCGCAGTGTTCCCTACAAACCCGAGTCAATCGCCTTCCGCATGCCACCGCGCCATCTATTGCAAGGCGGAGGTACCCTCCGAGCGGAAGCCGCCAGGACACAATTCTGGTCGTACCGCCGCGGCAGGTTTCAGTGGTCGTTTCCTCACGTGCCTACGTTACACCCTGGTCTAGACCGTCCAACTTCGCCATTAGGTTGCGCGGAAAATAATTTCGATATATATAAAGATGACTTCAAACAACTACTAAGACACGTATGGACGCCTGGCAATATATATATATATATAATTAAATTGCGCCAGATAAGAAGGATATGAAAAGAAAAAAGCTTTTGTGTGTAGGCTTTAGGTAACTCAGATTAACAGAATATCACTTCTCATTTGTACCATGACGTTGCAGCGTGGTTGACAAGGTTATCCTGAATAAATAATTCCTTTACTTAAAATGTCCCCTTTTTTTAGAATTATTTTCATTCGTCAGTGAAACACACTGCAGATGTTAGTGTATAAGCATAGAGATTCTCGACAGCCTAAGAACTGAAGGGCGTTGCGAGTCGCTTACATATTTTTAATCGATCGGCAGCCAATGAGGTGGCGTCATTATCACATAAAACCGCTAAAGAAGGAATCCCGAAGCAAGGAGGGCAAACATAATAAACCACGTTCTGCGTTTTTTAAGATGTCGATGGCTCAAAATGCATGCATGTGTGCGCGCACGCGTGTGCGCGTGCGTGTGCGTGCGTGTGTGTGTGTGTGTGTGTGTGTGTGTGTGCGTGCGTGTGTGTGTGTGTGTGTGTGTGTGTGTGTGTGTGTACCAATGCTGGGAACAAGTATATATTTGCAACACTGCTAATGTGCTCTTCTCTGTTCACCAGATACCACATACTTGACTTTCTTTTTATCGTGAACGTAAAAAAAAAAACACACTTATTTATGATTAATTATAGATCGAATTATTCGCCACGCGCTCACATCAGCATTTTTCACAACGCAAGCAGGGCGCCTGATATGAAATATACTGATCCACCAGCACGCTTCGCAGAACGGTCACAAAGTCGCTGCCAGTTTGCTGCATTATTGAAATGTCAGCTCACCGAAAATGGCCACGAAGAACCCTAGGAAAGTTTGCGACGATGACGTGGGTAGCCCGTTGTCAAAGACAACAACCTGTTGTGCAACGCTAGCAACGAAGTGCAGTGAAACGGGTGAAACGAAAACAAAATTCGAAATGCGTCCGTCTCTAAGAAAAGCATGTGCTTACACGTATCACTTAAACTAAGCCCTTTCAACGGAACATCGATCCTATCAGCGTTATACTCTAATAAATATCGGCAAGTATAGAGCGGTAAGAATTGCCGCAGTCGTACGCCAATGGCGCAATTCATAAATCTCGTTACGGGCAGGAGCTGCAAGACTTGCGACTTACATATTGCAGCGCCCTCCGTCATTTTAAACTCCTTCCAGCGTTCGTGCAGATTTTATGGGTTCAACTGATTGGATTGGATACACAGGCGACCCCCCCCCCTTTCCAAAAATAAAAAAGAAAAAAGCTACCAATAAATGCAAAAAACAAAAAAACAGGAACAAAAAAAAAACGCACTTGGAACGGATTACACGGCGGACATAATCAAATTCAGCAAAGTAGCAGCAATAAAGTCCGGAGGATGGAAGACGGACGAATAAATATAAACGACGAAATATAAACCGCGAAGCTGCAACTGAGACATAAAGTCGTATTTGCGGTCCGAAAATTGTATCTAAAAGACACGAGAAACGTTGTCAAAGCAATAATTGCATTTAAAAACAATTAAAAAAAAAGTTGTTTAGCCCAGCGGTAGTTGAGCTTGCCGTTGCCAGGATAACGAAGATATTAAAAGCTACGATTCGCGAAATGTAGCATATACCGGCCTAGTTGCCGAGGTTTCGAGGAAGATTACACGTAAGCTGTAGCGCAACAAGATTGGCATATAGTGAGGGAAAAACAGATTTCCGTCAAAATTGACTTAACCGATGCGCCAAACATAATAACATTTTTTCTTCATATCTTTTTTTAAAGAAGGCTATTGCGGTATACATGTTGGCGAGAAGTAATCCTTTTCGTTCTGTTAGGATGAAGGGATTTGGCTTCTGCGACTTGTGTGCTTATCGTACTTTCCTTCGGATAATCGTCGTTATTTGGTCGTTGTTTGGGGCAGTGATATACGCGTGTTCGATTGATGCAGCATTAGGAGATTAAGGCACGGGGAGCCATCAACTCCGTTTCGCATTAAGTCTCATAGCGCAGCCGACGCCATGCGGATGGATAGAATCAATCAAGCCGAGCCGAAAATGGAGCGTCATGGAGTTCATCGTCTCTGTGCGTTTCCACATCTCTGCGCTTTCCTCGTGTGTGTTCGAGCGATTGGTAGTTTAGCTAAGTGATGGCAAAAAGTCAGTACAAGCAGAACGAGCTTCGTTGACGGTGGTTACGTGGTCACGTGACGGTAGGTCGGATGACCCCGTGACATCACGGAGTTTTGATGTCTCGTGACGTCAGCGCCTTAGGACGCAGTATCACGACTGACTTCGAACGCTGCAAGCATACCCAAAGTTGTTTGCACTTTTCTTTCTTTCTTTTTTAACGCGGTAGTCATTTGTTTTGTCCTGAATGCGGTAGCCATCCGGCATTTGCTTTGGGGGCCCTAGGACCAAAGATGCCAGTTGACAGTCAAACGGCACAGAACCGAACGACAACTTGGTGTTTAAAGAATTTACGAGGTATACGAACAAGATCAAAAGCGAAGTATGCAAAACAGACACGGCATACTTTATGGAAATTACGGCCCTCTAGTTTTTCTCCCCGCATTACCAAAAGAGCTATAATACCCCTACATTTAACTTCTTCGTTTTTTTGGCCGAAGCTTTTTAACTTTTTTCGTGCAACTTTTTTTCTTTCTGTATCTCTCACTCGTCTTGAGTGTAAATAAAAACGATTATATATTTAAAAACCACGCGGTACCTGCTTAAGAATTTCAGGGGGCGCGGCTCATGATATTAAGATTATTTTATTTCTTCGTCATTCACTATTCGGCGTCTTTATTGGATACTGGCGCAATCACATTAGCTGCAGAATGTTGATATAACGCTTGAGGCTCGCCACAACCTGCGTTGGCAAAGCTGTAGGCGACTTTAGTTTGGATAATTTCACAAAACACCCAGCTATGTGTGGGGGAAATCGGTGGCCGAGTCTGTTAGCGCACTGTATCTCGGAGTACCTCGAGCGAGAGCTCGCGCTCGCAGCTCACGCTCACAAGCTCGCGCTCAATACCCGTCCCGGCCCGTTTCCGCTTTGATGAGCATATTGCTATCGGCGTGGTGTCGTGGCACTACTCTAGGGTGCACGTTGAAGTCCACAGGCTGCACCGACTAGCATTTATCATCTTCTGAAGCGCAAATGAGTGACGCCGCACCTCGAAGGCAGACCGACGCTTACCCTGTATAAACACAAACGTCAAATTTCATGCGTTTTTTTTTTAGTCTAGTAGTTATTTATTTTTTTTCTGTAAAGCTGCTTCTATTTTTAGGTAGAAGATTGGTTCATTATGGGGGATTCGAATGCTGGTTGACTCTGAGGACGGGCAATGGGGATTGTTTGTGTTATTCTTATCGAAGATCCTCGAAATATATAAAGAGCGTTTGGCAAATTAGAAACTCAAATCACAAACTTGCACTATGTTCCTAGAATGACCTTCCGTTTATTTATGGAAACACAAGGGCAATGATGTCCTTCTCCGCAAGTTCCAGAATCAAACGAGTTTTCGCGTACTCAAAGTATATAATACGAAGGATCCTTTATTCCAAATCTGAAGGTCGATTCACTTGGTGACGAAACAGCTGCTAGATGTCGAGCACTTTGAAAAGAGTCTATTGTGCGAGTTGTGCCTACGTTTAAACAGCGTAAAGGTAGTCAGCCTTAGGGGCACGTGCCTGGTGTCTCCGCTATAAATGAGACGTCTAGCCAGTGCAGTATACCACTGCTAGCCTGGGATCTTTAGCGTGCGTCACGCAGCATACGTGGTGACTACACGAACACAAGCCGCGGTACGAAGGTCGTCCAGATCGAAACGGCTAGGGGTGGAGTACGAAGCCAGGATGCCTCCGTGGGTTCTGCAGCGCGAGTTTTGGCTCCACGTGTCTCCGAGCTGCAGTGTGAATTCAGTCACTCGGCCATCGACACCATTCGCGTGGTGCTTGAAATTTGGAAGTCTATTCATACGGCGGTGATGGCTCGCATCTCGACAGCCCAACTTTTCTCTATTTGCGCCGAGATGTTTCGGTGGCGCCTCATGTGGTTTCCGTTCGTGACGTCACAACAGGAACTTGACTCGCCCTGATTGGCAGGACTCGCCTGGACCTGAACCGGCGACTGAATTGCAGGCGTTATAAGTGGAGGAAGTATATGAAGCTTGGCCAATAGCGGAACCTCAACCACAGCAACGCTTTTGGTGACGCGCATCGTAGTCACTAACGGCTTAAGAAATTCAAGGCGAACTATGCGTTCTGTTTACGATATTTGCTTCGTGATTCGTTCTTTGGCCATCTTGTCGTCTAAAAACGCCATTTCACTGGCTGTTCTGCGAAAATAAGACACCCTGTACTCGAAACGTTCTGTCTTGGATTACAATCTATTTCGCATGAATATATTTCGAATCTCATACACTCGCCGTTCTTGAAGCTGTCACAAATGTGTGCCAGAGATAATTTTTCAGAAATATGATGTCCAACCACATGGTAAAATTATTTTCCCTAGATCAGCTGCCAGCAATGCGTCAGGCTGGCCTTTTTTGTTATTCGTTTTATTATTTTATTGTCAAGTTGTTTGTACCTTTAATTTTCTGTCAAATTTAGTGAATCCACGTGTTCTGATAATTCAAAGAAAGCTACGAATTATTCGAATTCATTCCTACATACCGTATACTCGTATATAAATATTTAAAAAAATGCTTAAAAAGAAGGCATCGTCTCAGATGAAAGACTGGATAGAGATATAGTAATGAATTTATCGCATAATTGTCAGGCCAGCGCTTAAATGGGGCACGCGAGTCAATAGACCAATTTCACCAGCCAGTTTAGGTACGCCAACGTTGCCGCGATACATCGAGGAAATGGCAACAGAAAGAATAAAAGGAACTCTTGACGAGGAACGATGGACGACCAACATTCTAGGTTACCAACACGCTCTTCAGTTAACGTTAACATCGACGGAACTTTAGTCTGTCTGCACGTGCCACAACCTCGCTGGAGCTCTCCTCGTGTCGAACACTAGACGTCTTCAACACTGCCACCTGCCTCCCGTGAACTAAAGTTATGGCGGCTTCACGCATGCGCCGAACACTTTGCGAGATCGGTCTAAGACAACGTTACTAGATTACCTCAGTTGTTGAACTCCTGTAAAAGGAGGAACCCCCGCCCCCCCCCTCATTGACTTCAGTTCGTCTCCCGTCGTTTGAAGCGCCATCTAGATTTTCGTTTCATAACTGTCTGTTCTCTAAAGCAGACCTTGAACGCCATCTACACGCTGTGCTTCGAAACGTGCGTACTCCATTGAATACACTGCAGTTATCATCGCAGCCGTCCGGCGCGTCGAGCGACAGGAGGCAAGTCGTGGTGAGTGAGGAAGGTACCGCTCGTGCAAGCAGCGTCTATGACCAGTTCCGTAACTGAGCTAATCTAATAATCTTGGTCTAAGCATAACGCGTTCCGTGGCCGCGACGAACGCCCACGCCGTTGCGCCCTTAAATAACTGTCTTTGCTTGTTTTGTTTTTTTGTAAGGCACGGTAAGTAATTAAAGCAACAATTTATCGTACTGTAGTAATTACTAGGAATTATGGTTCTTAAGGCGCGCTACTTTCATGAGGCAATTTTGCAAAAATGCCCCCTTCCCACACACACACATACAAACACACACACCTACAAGACCTCACGGTTAATAAACAATCGGTACATATATGCGACGGGCCACTCTTCCCGCAGGTTTCATTACGTAGAAGGGCAGTTATGTGGTCGTCTGGACACGTTTCTTTTTTCTTTGTTTCTCACATCGCCGTTTAACATTTTGCTCTGGCTACGAATAACGTCGCTGCGTCGACACGCTACACGCCCCAAAACGCATTAAGCAAGATTACCGAGGTCGCGTAGCAATCATCAAAGCCAAGCTCGAAGCGCAGCGAGCTAATAATGCATGGTTCTAGTTAGAGCTAATTCACTAATTTCTGAGCCCCAATAATGGCTAATGGTGTTGGCGGGCGTCGGTGCACTGAGCCCGTGAGCCCTATATACGTATAGCGAGCCAAGTGCAGTGCCATTAGTGAGATGTGCGTTAGAAGACCGGGAGGCGTGTAATCTAAAAGCTTACACGCCGCAGAATCGTCGGAGTGCACTCTAGGCCAACGTGTGTTTTATACCGTGCGAGCTATACGCTTTGTATTGGGGGACTTAGAGTTCTGTTAATTTTTTCATGCTTGGCGTTCTCATAGCGTTCATCCGTAAAGTGTTCAATTAGACGTGCTTAAGCTTTAATATCTTCTTTTTTTGTAAAGAGCACACGGAACAATTTATGTAATTTTCGCTTGACTGCAATTTTTAATAGCTTAATAGACACTCTGGGATGATGTCTCGTACAGTGTGTGAGACTGGCAAATGGCAAAATGTATATTGTAAAATGTTAATGTGTTCACTCGGCTTTACTAGGGGTCATTTAAGACGCTAATATATGTTTTTTTTTTTTTTAGTATTGCATACGATTGAAAATTTGTCATCCTACATCGTTAACCCTGATACGTATTTGCAGAGAAAGAATAGTAATTTAAGAAAAAAAGATAGATTCGAAGTTCTCGGCCGGTTCAATGGGGAATTTTAGCAAACCGTTACCGTGGTCAGCGTACCGCATAACCGGAGTGTTTGAAGCAGGCTTTTGAGCGCGCGCCCCGTGGTCATTGTATCATTCTGGGCTCGCGCTTAAAAAAATGCTTCGAAGGCTCCAGTAGCGCGGTACGCGGAACATTGTTACGGTTTACTAAAAGTTCCTAATGAGGTAGATAGAGAAATAGTGCACTCCTTGCCTTCTTACGTGACTTCAAACTGCCAGTACTGATGGCCTGCCTATGCTACAGCCACGGCGAACCACTCGCCCATTTCGCGCCGCACTTGCAAGGGATCCTTTTCACGCGTGCATACGCCGCGTCGCTTTCTACTACGAGTTTCTGTTGTGAACCTACTTCTAGCTAATCATTCTAAAACGATCATGTTGCAGATTTTGGTGAGCCAAGTTGAGGAGGATGTCGCGGAAGGTGATAGCTAAACAATTTCTCTCTCGAAGTCCGAGAGGTTATCCGGCAGCGTAAAACACAACTCGTCCGCGCCGTTCCCTACTTCTTCATTGACCCCATCTATCGCAAGGCAACTCGGCATATCCGCCGAGAGCCGCAAGAAATTCAGCAAAACAAAACCAGGAGGCGGTCGATGCTATTATACATAACAAATTACAAAGACTTCGGGGCTCTAAGGTTTTTGTATTCCGAAGTCAGTGGTGTAGAAAGCCTGCAATCATTGTAAACAACATGTGTGAATAATGGAATTAATAACTGCTGCAGACATGCAACTTGCGACACCTCTAAATCATACAAAAAAAAAAAAAAACCTCCGAGGTACCGGCCGACGACGGAGAGCCCTCTCTCATGAAGTGGCCGTGCTGCGCTGAGCTTGGCCGTGCAGCCTCTCTGGAGTTTGCCCGAGCGGGCTGTGCGGCCAAGCCCGCACCACCGCACCTCATAAGTGCGATCGAAAACAACGCGTTTTAGTGCGCGCGTAAGCCATGCGATCCCGGAAATCGCACATTTCGTGACGTTTTTTCTGTTTCCGGGGCGCTTTCTGAGTCACAAACATGCGCGTCGCTTAGGCCCGCTTCAGACGGAGCAATTTCACCCAGCAACTTGACGTCGCAACACCAGCAACACGGGCCGTCCGCGTTCACACGCAGCAACCGAATTGCTACGACTTGCTATCATCATCATTCACTTTGATTTTTCTTGCACTATTTAGACGCACAGCTACGCGCTGAAAACGTGTTTTTATATCTTTGAATGGCGTTGAGAATACTAACTCATCTTTCTGAAAAGGTTTATTTCCAAAAACGATCCATTTCAAACCAGAACCAAGTTTTTAGCTGTCGTCATCACCACCACGGGGGTGTCACGTGAAAATATCGCGTCCCTGATTGGCTGCTGCCGCTTCAAACAGCTCCGAGTTGTTCGAGTTGCTCGTCCGTTTCGAGCCGGACCGGATCTCAGCAATTCGTGTCGATCTAGGGAAAGCTAGGGAACAACCCGCCAGCAACCTCAAAATTGCTGGAAAAGTTGCCCCGTCTGAAGCGGGCCTTAGGACGTGCGGCTTCGGACGAGCGGAGAGCATCCGCGCCAGCCGGCGAAGAAACGCGGGGCCGAAACTCAGTGCCCTCCACCGATTGGCCGGGAGAGGAGCGCACTACTACGTCCCAGCGCGTTTTCGTGCGCTTTCAGAGAAAGTTGAAATCATCCAACTTTCTTATGGGCGCCCTGGAAGGCGCAAGGAATCAGCGCGACGTCACGAAATACGCAGTTTCCGGGAGCCGCACGTCCTACGCATGTGCGCTGCGTGCGCTGCGCCGCCGTAGAAAGAGCTTTTCTGGTGGCGTTTTTCTTGTGTTTTTAACTACGCCGCGCAAGAGCCAATGGGAGCCTCGTTCCTTGGTGACGCGCGCCAGCCAATGGGAGCCTGTCCATTCAGATTTCTGCTACAGACGACAGACTTCGCTCCATTGGGAAGAACGGGAAGGTGCCGCTTGGCGCGGCTTCGAAACCTGATGACGCCGGTTCGCGTTAATGGGACAGATAATGCTTTCGCATTAGGAAAGAAGATGCCCGACGAGTGAGGCTTTATCACTGCCAGAACTTCCAGACTGAGAATGGCAGAGCGTGTTTTTTTATGGTCCTGCCTCCACCACGCGCTCCACGCCTTCCACCGTGCGTTGACTGCGCGTGCGCACTCGAGGAGCTAGAGACGTGGAAGCACTGTCGAAGGTAGGCGGCTGCGCTGGAGGCGGGCCAGCTGAAGATACTCTATGCGGTTCTCAGCTTATCGGTGACTGTTCGCGACCCCAACTGCCTATAGGTGGCGCCTCTCGTTCTTTTCAAAATGGTGATAGTTTCTGCTGTTTTCATTGGGATATAGATAAAATTTTCGTTTCAGTCCAAACTCATGGTTTTTCTCACAACGGAATTATTGGGCTAAAAACAATTGCTCGAGGAAAGATTTTTTTTTTTTTTGCGAATAATACATGTTTGATTTACGCACTTAATTTTTTTTTGTTATTTACAGTTGAGAGTCTATAGGAGCTGAAAGGATTTTTCATTCATTTAAGAGAGAATATAAAATATTGGTTTTGTTTAAAAGATCAAAGCTACTTTAATAAATTTTTGTGAGTGATTTGTTTTCACGAACAACTGCGGGCCTTTTAATGGGTTTATGGCCACTTAGATGATAATTGATTTAGCATAATCTGCACCAGAAGAAAATACAAAAATCAAGCCATATTTAACGAAATATGGCCACGGTTGATGAGTTTAGAATATTTTCGCAAAACGTATAGATTTTGAAACGTCGTTCTTACAAAATCACCTAAACAAAATCCGAGACGGACATGCTAAAGAACTGTATTTTACATCGAGTGTTCATATGGCTATCATTGATAACGATGTAATTTTTTCATATGCATAAAAAAACTGATGCCTTCCCGTAATTACTATTATGGTTCAGTGGCGTATTTTGGGATTATGGCTTTTACATTACCGCAATTTGTACTGATAATATTAAAAATATTGTAATACCTATTTTTTCAAGCTCTAACATAATCCGGTACTTATTATCCAATTTCAAACGTGCGAACAGCTATGTCCGTTAAAAGTTGTCAAATTATCATAACGGGTGCCAAATGTTGTATTTTATTTAACAGGCTATAAAACAAAAATAGCTTAAAGTGAATTAATGCACTCTAGCTAGTAGAACAAACACATGTAAGATGATAATAACTTTGTATGAGGCATACGCTGCTAATAAATCACATCTTGCAAAAAAAAAAAAACTTCCTAATTTGCAGCATGTATTTTTGCACCAATATCCTCGAAAAAGCAAACAAAGCATTTCGCTGTTTTTTTATTAACAAAGATTTCCAGAACATATTTTTTATGTTTACGCGCCGTAGTTTTTTATAATTTCATCCTTTCCTGTACGAAGGAACGCCTGCCCACGTGAATCGTATATGTTCAATGCATTTCGTTGGTACTGGAAAACCGCTGCTAGGATAAATAAAGTTCAATACCATACGGGCTGCAACACTATATTGGTATACAATGAAGGCTGTTGTTTGAATTCAGCTATGGCTGTTCACGATGCCATGATCGCGAGCAGTGCTGCCGTGCCGGCTGAACAGAAGAACCGGGTGACCCTCACTAGAGCGTTTCACGTTTCCGCCGTGCGAGGGCGAGCGACGAGCTGGAGACGCGAATGGTCACAGAAATGTAGATCTGCACCACTGAGTTACGAACACGTCCCGGCGGAAGGAGTAAGACGATTTCATTTTGTTTCTTTCCAAAACAAAGTACTTATTTTATACGTCTTTTTTTGTTGTCTTCTTTTTGTCCCCCAAGACTGCCACATGTTTCTTTCTTCCACGTCGGTAACTCATCATTCGTTCGAAAGATAAATAGCTATTTCTAGCAGTACACCGACAAAACCGTCGAACCGAGAGAGTACGCTATTCGTCGGCTGAATCACGCCAGCGATCCAGCCGCAAAACTATACTAGCCGACGCTACGAGCTAATGGGACAAATCTAAAGTCCCTTGATACTCATTTTACAAGTAATGAAGTAACGACAACCAATACAAATGACAAAGCACAATCCGCTGGACCATAATGGTGGAATTCAGTTCAAACCTCTGCTGTGCTCCGCCATTCGCTCCCTAAAACCTGCACCGTCACGCAGTCGGCGCTTCAAAGAGTGTCGCTGCTTGTAGAAAGCTATTATCTAGGCAATTTGGACAAATCAAGCAACGTTAAAAAGCGGAAGTCACCAGGCCTTTAATTGTTTATGATTGGTTCAGCGACCATAGAACACGTATAGAAAGACGACGATCACATCACCGTAATGGTGTTGTTTTGACGTTGTTCGATTGGTCCCATCAGCTCGTAGCGTCGGATCCGTCTGGGGTTCAGGTGAAACGAAGTGTGTAGGGAACCCGATCCCAAAGCAATTTCCGGCTGTCTGTTCACGAGCTGATATGCCGGTATCGAGCTAGACCCTTCCGGTTACGTCGACGCCAAGATGTACGCCGAAGTGCCGATATATGTCCCTGCAGTTATTGATCCCCGCAAACGCGCTTCTCTACGCCGACCTCCAGGTCCACAGGAAGAACTTGTCTTGAAGACCCCGATACGTCGATACTTTAAATACGCCCGAATAAAACGCGCGTCAATACGTCGAGTAGGCGCCCTTTGGGGTTTTGGCCTTAAAAATCGTGAGCGACACAGGCCGTGGCGCGTTACTTCACTCAGAGAAATGTCCAAATGACGTCTCGAAAGGCGATAGCGCGTTTTGGCATCACGATACGCCAATTTATTTGTTTTCAAATTCGGGGAATGTAATTTGAAGTCGGTGGTTGCAATTTCTTCAGAAAGTACCGAAAATTTTTTTTAGTAAAATACAACATGCTCAGAGAATGTACTTTAAGTAAAGTACGAGTTTTCTAAACACTTTTAAAGTAGCACTTTAAGTACCCTTTACTTAAAGTACTTCCCAACACAGCTTGTTTATGTTTATTTTTTATGTAAACACGTTGGGGAATTACTAAGGTTTCTGCAACGATCTTCAAATTTGGGAAGACCTGCATATTCTGAGTCTTGGGATAAAAGGCAACGCAAAGAGGTCACCGTTGCATTGCCCTTTAGCACGAGATTCTTCAAGTAAAGCACAAACTACAGGAGCACCACATGAGCTTCAGAGCGCGTGCTGCATTTTGTTGCCTCCTTTGAGTGAGGATGCAGTGTGTACACCTCCTGTAGTGGGCGACAGTTCCTACGTTGGAAGAAGCGGGGACACGCCCTTTCTTCAAATGCGTTAATTCTCCTTAAGCTTCGGGACGCCAAGAAAGGCCAGTCGTCGACGCTAATCCCGCAGTTACTCGGCCGCACTTGCGACATGTCCGCTCCCAGCGCCTCGTAGTACGGTTGTTGCAGTGGGGGGCTCGTGAAAATTTTAGGAGGTTTCGGACCCTCCAAACCACTACCCTCCTGCCTACACCACACGCTTTGTCCTTGTCTTGTCGCGCTGTTTTAAACCAAGGTATTCATTAACCAACTAGCCCAGACATACCTTTGAGCATGTTTCCCCCTTTGCAAATATCAGCTGGTCTTCCAACATCGTATTTCTTTTTGTGCAGGAATATATGTTGATAAGCAAACCTATTACTAAATTCGAAAGTAATTTTGTAATTTGAGTAGAAGCTACTCGGAAAAAGTAATTAAAGTGAACTACCAATCACCGAAATGAAATTCTAATTGAACGTTACTAAACTACTCAGAAAAGTAGTTAAAAACTACATTAACTTGAGTAGAATAGTTGAACTACGTACAAGTCTGCTTCACAGACTCCAGCCGCTTCCTCCGCGATTATCGACTTTTAAAGGATTAGCATCGTCGAAGGTCGCGGCGAGCGATTGACACAAAAGACTGTTCGCCACGGAGGTGACGGCGAGTGTCGCAGCGGAGGGGGACAGCTTTTGTTCACTTCCGCGTATCCCCCAGAGTATGTCACATATCAGTTCCGTTAACCACCACAAGCGGCTGCAGATCGGCAAATATTTCGCTTTCTTCTTTGCCATTACGCACCGGAATATCAGTTTTTCGGGGCAAGGTGACGCGTTTTTGGTCACTTGTGCTTGGATAAACAATATAAAAATACAAATTGCCAATTCTTTCAACACTAAAATCGTTGCACTACACTTTAAAAAATTTTCGAATAGTCTTGTACACCAACTTGCCTCGTCCAAGACGTTAAATTGTCTAGCCGAGGGCCCTTGTCAAATCTCCAACTTTTATGTACGTGTAGCATTTATGCTTTCTAGCACTTGTGACATAAGCAAGTTCGACAGGCTTGTAAAGACGGAGCGACCGGAAGTCGCTTGGGACGCAGGAGGAAGTTCATGTCTTTAAACAGCAAAAGGGTCTATACCAAATGATTGACGAAAAGAAAAGTAAATGCACTGTACCAAAATATTTTATATATAGAAGGCGAGTGACGTCACTCCCTATGTCGCAAGCTGCCGTCGCCGCGGCAGCTTGAGCAACAGTAATCTTCACCAGCAAACGTATGCAGTAAGCGCTACGTGATTCGCATTGTTATCAGGAGCGCTGTTGAATATTAGAAGAAGGCGAGAGTCGGGCAACAGCACGAGCGTGTGGGTCAGTGCACCGGGGGAATCTGTCGTTCTGAGATATATGGATGCGAGCGGTACAGAGCGATTCGAGTTCTTTCTTCGCTCAATGGTGCCGAAAACCGGGAAGTTTTGAAGGACCGCTACTTCTGCGCCACGAGAACCGACATCCATGGACCTTATGAAGAGAACGCGAGGCGTAATCCGTTCGGCCGTTACCCGCTTCCTCAACGCACTGACCGATTTACTGCAAGGCACCGATTCCAATTTCAGTGACCTGCAAGTACACCTTGATTTCCTTCTCCAAAGGGAAGCGCAGCTAAAAGACTTGGACAACGAGATCAAGGACCTGGTAGATGACGAGGACCTTGAGAACGAGGTTGTTGGCACGCTCGAGTAGAACATGAACATTAGTCACACCGTAAACCGAGCTCGTTGTGCTCTAGCCTGAAATCGCATCGCCAGCAATCCATCCCAAGTATCGGACAACGGTACAGCCCTCGGTGACCGTGATCAAGTTTCTGCCAGAACAGGAGGTCTGACCCACGCACCCGCTCGCCAAACACAACGTGCCGTCACCCTTTTGAAGTTACAAATACCCTCTTTTGAGGAACCTGTAGGACTGGCAGGGCTTTTGGGGCCACTGCCCGAGCGATGATTCACGACAACTTCGACCTACCGCGCATCGAGAAATTTAAATATCTGCAGACGTATTTAACCGGACCGTCAAAACAAGCATCCCAGTGTGTGAGGCTCTCGGACGAAGGGTACGACCTCGCCGTAAAAGCTCTTCTCGAACGATTTGGACAATGCAGCATTCTTGTAGACGAACATATCGATATATTACTGGTGTTCTCACCTCTTAACAGCTCCAACAGCATCGCACAGCTGCGACAATTTGTATGATTTAATACAGTTCCGCACAAGCTACCTTGAAAATTTGGGTGTTCCACTAACTCAATACATGATTGTTCTCAAGCGTGTCCTAATGAGATCGCTCCCAACGACCTTGCTGTTCTCTTCAGGCAGCACATAAAGGAAAAGGAATCACCGACCGACCCAAGTGATATGCAGACCGCTACTGGCGTCTTAGGTACAGCCGAAGTTGTAACTACCTTGAGGTTTCTTAGGATCCAAATAGAGAGCCGCGAGGAGAGTCAAGGGGAATTTTCAGTGGTCTTCACCTGACCCACCACAAAGGGACCGAAGGGATACACGCCCTTTAATCGCCCAGCACAGTCTTCTGTAGGCTCTTGCACTCTTGGCTGCATCGGTCGCACCGGCGCCCGGGTCATGCCCAATTTGTACCGGCACCGGACACCGATTGCAGGACTGCTATACCAACATATCTCCAGACACGAAATAAAATCGACTGAGAGCTGCAAAGTGTTGTTTCAGATGCGGCAAGTTCAACCACGTAGCCCGTGATTGCCGTCCGTCGACATGGTTGGTATGCGGTACTTGCACCGGACACCATATCATCCTCATCTGCGACATATGGCGCTTCCCTCAACACGAGTCAAGACCGAGCTTCACTAGCGTCAGTGAATTATGTACAGACGATAACCAAGGCCTTCCAAACAACGTGATCACTGCTCCCACTACCAGCACGTGAGTGTCATCGGCTTTGTTTCAAACCGCGAAGGCCTGTGCTACAGGCACCACCGACAGCGCACTCGTAAGAGTCCTTCTGAACACCGGAAGCCAATGGACATTTATAAAACTAGAGTCCTCGGAGAGGCTTCGGTGCCCAGTTCTCGGTACCAAAGAGCTCACCATCTATACATTCGGAAGCACTAAGCGCCCAACAAACTATCGCTGCCGCCTTGTCGAACTGACGCTACAGAGCCAATACAGCACAAACAAGGTTACCGTGAAGGCGCTTGAAGTGCCCGAGCTATGTACTGTAACGACACCGTCTCTCGACAACGATATCTTAAATCAGATACATTCTAAAGGGCTGATTGTGGCTGACGTTGCTACCCCTAGTTTACAGGGAGACACCGAGGACAGTGTACTTATCGGCTCCGACATCTGCTGGAAGTTAGCAACTGGACCAATCCGCCGTCTAAGTGAGCATTTGACAGCAGTACATACCATCCCATCTTTGGATGGATGGTACAAGGGCGCTACAGGTGCCCAACGGGTGGCCGAAGTAGCACCACCGCCGTTTTAACAAGCAGCTGTGATGCATCGCACACCGAAATTCTTCCTGATCCATCTGAGATATGGCGACTGGACGCTATCGGCATCTCCAACGTTCCTCGTCGGACCTTCGCGTCAAGTGAGACATGTGAAAATCAAATCTTGACGCGTCGGTAATGGCGTGGGTGGTCCTGGATTCATCTGAAGTCAGCAGAGTGAAGCAGCTGATGAAGTTGGTCAAACGCAGGCGTCTTCTGGTCGGAAAACACAGACTCTATCTCGACGGTGCTTGGCTGCCTCCAGTAGAATGCCTCCGCGTTCTGAGGGACAACGACGTGATCAGCGTTGTTTGGGGGAGCGCTACTCCGAAAAGATCAGCTCGGCTCCAAACTGCGTCGTGCAGAACGGCGGACTGAAGCGTCATTTGGAGGAGCCCAACCTGCTGCCCCAAAGAAAAAGAAGAAGAAACCTCTGTACCAGTCGCTCAGTGCAGAAGAAATCAAAACAGCCCTAGACATCATCGAATATCAAGCGGCAGGTACGAGCATCACTGCCAAAGCCGCTGCCGGAGTCACGCAACAACCAGCCAGCCCGGCGAAACCTCGTCCACAAACTTCAGACTTGCAGACGACACAAAACGATCCAAGCTGCAGAGATTCAGAAGCAGTCGTGAAGTTCCCCAACAAAAGTCTCCCGGAAAGTCGGCTTCAGGGTGACTTGGACACGACAGCTGGGTCAGTGACGGAGTTGAGTTCTTTCGTAACGCCGGACCGCCCCAAGAAAAAGCGGCCTAGGAAGCGCAAGAAGAAGCAGAAGGTTGTCAGTTAGCATTGAACCGACCATCAATCTAACTCGCAGCTGTCTTTGTTTCCGTAGAGCCAAAAGGAAACCACAAGCGATTTGAACATGAATCCCACTGGGACGAAATAGAAGCAGACGGTGCCGAGCGGAAAGAAGCAGACGACAGAGGGCAAGGAGAAGCAGACGACGGAATGCAGGGAGGAGCGGAAAACGGAGGACAGGACGATGCAAACGAAGACAAGGCTTTTGCACCGGACGACTGTTCCACTCCCGTCTTACAAACAAATGCTGATGGACAAGTCGGAACAGACGCCACCATCTTTAGAGAAATCACTGGAAGTTTGCAAGCTTCAGTCGCCTGGATTGGAACGTGCAGTTAAGGCTGGGAGAGGAGGAGCAGATTTTAGGGCCGTGCCTCCGCCCCTAGGATGACGCCTCGAGCTGTGCCAGAACAGGGTACGCCGCTCTTGTCAGCCATTGCCAAGCCGGAGACGAAATCGGAGCCCTAGTCCACCGCGAGGTCTTATGCGGATTTCCCGAAACTCAGGACGCCTTTGAGGGTCGGAGACGCGATAGAGTTCAAAGTGCTTGAGCTCGATGCCAACTACTATCCCAAATGTGTCCGGGTACAAGGAGGGCAAAGTCCGGCACCACAGCAACATTGCCACGACTAGAGGTCGGCGACGTGGTCATCGTCGAAGACGACAACACACCTCCTCTGCTATGAAAACTTGGTCGGGTGACGAAGATATTTCTCGACAGAGATTGCGTGACTCGAGCATGCGCACTACGACTATCCAGCGGCTCGGAACTACGCCGTGCTGTTCAGCGCCTTTATCTGCTCGAGACAGGATCATCTCCTTCGTCGCCGCCGGGGGGAGGATGTTGAATATTACATCTTGTAGACCCTGAGATGGGGAACGACAAGATATCGATTCATTACCAGCTCGCCTGCACTCTATCACTGCTTTGAATATTAGAAGAAGACGAAAGCCGGCAAGAGTGCGTGCTTGTGGGCCAGTGCACCGGGGGAATCTGTCGTTCCGAGATAAATGGATGCGAGCGGTACGGAGCGGTTCGAGTCCTTTCTTCGCAAGCGCCTTATCATCAATTATGTAGTTCGGATGCTTGCTTCGTGCTTGTTCTTTATTGAAACGAATGATGTGCTGTATGTTGTACGCGTGATATGCACTCTTCGCTTCAATCGCTGAAGGCTTTTTCTTTTCATGAGGACGACGACACGAAGAAATTCCAGAAATTCAACCTGTGAGTAATATACAGCTTCACTGTAAAATGTAATTAAGCGGGCGAACATGTACTGGAGCTTTTTGCTTATTTTATGACCAAACCGATGAAACTGCACAAGCTTGTTCAACTTTTGTGCTGATTTCGTAGATCTGGTGAGCTTCATTAGTCAGTAACTTCCCTTCTTAATCGTCAAAACTGGGTTGTATCTTGTTTGGCAAAACGATAATCAAAAACTGCGCAACAAGATATTATTTTTAACACATGGCTAATCATGGAGTGCAGCGAACACAATGTTGGCAGCACTTTTAGATAAAGTCATTATTAGTGATTGTTACCACACATTGAAGTTCAGTACTCAATGCATGACTAACAAGTAATGAGCACAAGACCGAGTATAAATTTACTAGACCTCTTACGAATCGGCGCTCAACATTGTACGCGCTGTTGCGGCAGTCAGGTCCTACACCGTCAGCAAGAGTTTTAAAACCGGTCTTGCTCTCGATGCCGAGCCTATCTCTGTCTGCAAGTATGGCGAACAGAGTCACAAAGACCGAGTTTTGTGAAAACAATGTTATAGAGTCGATCTAAATGCACATTCAGCCCGTATCCATATTGCATCGACTTATAGCTCGGACGCTACTTTTATGAGATCATTAGCCCCGAGAGTGAACACAAGCGTCGCGGCTGTCGCAGCGCCCTGATTTGGCTGAGGTGTACCGTGACGTCGGGGGAAGGACTGCCGCTTCGCAATCTCCGCATCCGGATCACTTCCCTGCATTCGTCAACCGTGTTCGTGTCTTTGCGAACTAATCAAAATGCTGACGTGCAATGTTCAGTGCCGCACAGGCACACAGACAAAGTAAAGGCCCGTTCCCACACTTGCAACCGAGGACCGACTGAGACAAGACTGGTTTTAAGCCTCTTACGACGGCGTGGACTTGACGCGCTACTGCGGAGCAGGTCTTACACCGTCGCAAGAGGTTTAAAACCGGTCTTGTCTCAGCCGTTCCTATTCGGTTGCAAGTATGGGAATAGGCACAGGGACCGAGTTGTACATTTAAGGTCGATCTTGCATAGCGTATCCATTTTGTCTACGAGCTGGCCGCTTCTTTTATGAGATCATTAGCCCCGAGAGCGAACACAAGCGTCGCTGCTGTCGCCAGCGCCCTGATTGGCTGAGCTGTACCGTGACGTCAGAGGAAGGACTCCGCTTCGCGATCTCCGCATCCGGCTCTGCTTCCCTGCATGCCCCCGTTTCCTGGTTTGCGATCATGCTGACATACTGTTCAGTGCCGCAATGCGAAAACCGAAAAGAAGGCGGTATCAGCTTTCATCCGCCTAAGACGTCGAGGTTAAAGAAAGCATCAACAATCCAACTAAGGATGGTAAATGCACCGTCAATGTTGGTCGTTGTGCGCCGCGAGCACTTCGAGGAGCGGGACTTCGTTTACCCGGTGTACAATACGCTGGGTAAGACCGATACCGACGTCTTTTCGTACCTTTTCTAAGAGTGTTTGTCACTTTTACCTTTATAATTAGATTAAAAGTACCGAAAGCTATCAACAGGAGGCAATTCCGCCTATCAACCTCACCGGTCACGCGATCGTGCGAGGGGTCGCTGAAGCCGGCGCAGTGTTCAGACACTGGAACTCTGTCCTTTGCATTTTCATGAGTTGGGAGAATGTTACACCCCGCTTTGCGGGAACTTCAAACTATATTTAAATCAGAAGCCCTTGGGTGGTCGGCAAATTAGCTCGCAAACCCGACTCTGCGCGTGCCACTCTGCATGCTCACAGGTGATTTAAAAGCCCTGGGTCTGAAGGCCTTTGAAGTGCTCGTGGAGTCTGGTTATTTCAAATAAATGTAGCATATTCGTGAATTAATGATATAGTTCGTAGACATGTGCAGGCATGTTTTCTTTTTGTTTTTTTAAAGCACGCGCAATTACTAGAGATGTGTTTGGTTCATAGCAGGAAAAATGGTCGAATTGCTCCCAGTTTCCTGTATGAGATGTATTGAACTGCCCAAAATATGCACATCAATATTCTGTGCCGTAACTTGTAATATCTTTCTATATTCAGCCTTGTGTATCAAAAAAATACACCGTTTAGTTGGAGTTGTCATTTCCAGGTGAAAGAGACACTGCTTGGTCTCAAAAAAGCTTCCTCGGCCTCCAAACTCCCCACAGCCGGACACTGACAACAGTAGAAAAGAGGAGCAACAGCATGCATTTGATCGGCTGTTTAGTGGAAGATGCTGCACCAGTAGCGGAAAATGTGGAACCCGTGGAAGGTGGCAGTTTTTGTGAGAAAAGCTTCGGGTATTTTATCTTGAAGACAATTTCACTTTGCTAAAATCTGAATTTTAGAACCTGTAAAATGTAAATTGTCAATAAAGGACTAAGAAGAAGCCAGACACTTTCACTTACGTTTTTTGAACATTACTCGTGGGATATTATAAACAAGTTCACAAATACCACCATTGAAATACGATCCGAATCAATCAAAGGTCAAATGCGAGCTATGTAAACCAGATCTAAATAAATAACGAATATATTCCTGTGTTCTTTCTCTACTTTGCCCCTGTATTTGGGCTGTCTCACATGTGTTTCTCTCTCCATGGCCAACAGTATATTTAACATGTTGCAGCCTGCAGCTTTTCTGTTTCGGTATTTTTTTATTAGAACCAGAGATACAAATTTAAAAAAAGAAATAGTGTACACAGCTTGTCAATTAAATCAGATCATCAGAGGCATCGATTGTGTGCGACCTAAATCTAACGTGATGCTCCTTCAAGTATGGCCAAATGTCCTCCTTTTCATGTACCAGCTGTGATTCATGCGCTGCCTGCCTTGTCAACCATGAATGAAATGTTGATTGGTGATTAAAGTTTCGCCTGCCTGTACAAACCATGTCTCAAAAAAACAACACATAAAAATATTGCCACTTCCTTAAAAAACGCGCATACAAACGTAAATAGAAACAATCGCGCCGACAGCTGATGTCGGCACAGCCTCCACAAGGCGAGCGGGGCGAGTCAGGGAAAAAGACTGTCCTCGGCGTGACGTCACCCCGGTCCGCCACAAGAGGGCGCCACGCAAACATCTCGGGGCTAATACCACCTTTCTGCGCAAAAGAAAAAAGTCACTGTCTTTGAACAACTGGCAAGAAATAAGCTCGAGTTCAAAAGCCAGAATTCTACGACGTTAATTTTTGTTATTGCTTTTCGTTTTCCGTTTTACTCACATACCGTTCATATCTTCTCTGGAGCTGGCCTCAGAAGCAATGGCAACAGTGGCGCCGTGTGCATGGATTTGATAGAAAGCGATATGGAAGCAGTCAGCGGTTTGCGCAGGGTTTCCATAAAAACTGCGCAGTGATTCCTATTTTGCCTTGTTGAAGTAATACAGCAAATAAAGCTTCCTCAATAACCGAGCATATCAAGCTTCCTTTGTTCTAGTATGACGTGACATATATCAAGTAAAAAGTTTTAACCGAAACTGCACTTAACAATATAAACATATATGCACCCATTTCTCATCTACAGTGTTTTCATTGATTGGGCGGTTCGAAGAATTAATTTACCCTGCTTTGGAAAGACACATAGAAAAAACAAATTACTCTATTTGAATTTCAAGGTAAATGAAACTAAATATTATTTAATGAATCAATATTTAATTCTTTTTAAACTTTAGTACGATTTAGAACCATTTAGCCCAACTTGCAAACTTAAGTACATACTGAATACGATATATATATATAGTGGTCCGGAAGTATCATCGCACGATGGGGACGAAACGTCTTTGGAGGACATCCCTCCTAGGAAATGTGCACTGCATCGCCGCAAGTGTGGGATGAGATTCCAGTCCGTCCCATCGGCGCTCAAATATGTAGTATCGGCGCAAATACGAACACAGCGCGCGAAACGGTACAGTATAGTGCATGACCGCCGTGCCGATACAGCTAGCAGACTTGATCGAGAGACCGAACATCTTGCGCCGTACTGAGCAGGTCTATCCTTGTCACTGCCCCACAAAACAACTGCGGGCTGAAAACTATGAAACTTCGACCCCTCAAAAGACGAGGCATAGATATTGACACACTTAATGACGGAGCAGCTCATGCAGCCATACCAGCGGAACCGCACCGCTTCGACTTCAGTGTGTACCAATACGCGGCGGGTTTTCGTTTCGCTGAGGTACCCACAGCCTACCTTCGCGGTAACGGCCGCGCGGCGGCGCGCTGGTTGTGTCGCACGGAGTGTATACTTGCAGCTGATGTGATTCTCCGCCGAGCAGCTTTAAAAATATTTATATAAAAGTTAAAGCTTCGGAAGAACAATTTTTGTAGAAAAGCTTGGACCCTCCTGCGACTCAGGGAAGATGTTTTTTTCTGAAAAAATCTAAATCCTGTATTGTTGGCTTGCTTGTTGATGTCTTCTGTTCTGATATTATAAACTGAATTCGCGGCGGCAAATAAAAAAAATTCTAAGATTTAATAAAAAAAGCTTGAGACTGACAGTTTCCACAAACGTCACGCAACGCCTCTGCCCGCAATTTTACAGTAAAAGATGAGGAATTTTATTAGTTTACACAACATCCCATTTTTTATGTTAATCTAAGCCCTCGATCAAGGGAAAAGAAAAGCAGACACTTGCCGCCAAGTTACCTGACATGAGAATCCCGTCAACAAAGTATCGATAGATCGATTGTTTGATTGATTGGCTATGTAGAACCAAGCAAAGAACCCCCCCCCCCCCGAACCGCCCGCCAATCGACAACAACAAAATCTCAACAGGAGGTACTTTCTCACGCGTTCGTTCAAAACTGTAGCCGGCTGGCTCAGACAATTTCCGTGTTCCCATATACTCAAGGTTTCCTTCAAGATTCTTTGAAAGAATCGCTTTCTTTGGACAAGATGGAAGTATATTTCCTCAATGGCGAGCACGCAGCGACATTCGGCAATATTTCAGGCTAGTCCAGATATTGCGACAAACGTGTTTCACACGCCTTTTGTGTTCTAAGAGGCGATCATTTACTCACCAACCCGCCTGGCCCACAAAGCAGAGCCCAGAATCAAACTGAATTTTTTGTACAACTTCCTGACGCAACAAATTGGAGAAGACCCATGTTTTTTGTTGTTGTTTTTTCACACGGCTTTGTTTTTGCTTAAACGCGAAAGGTGTGAGACTGCCTAACCGGAAATCCGTCTTAAAAAGCCCTTAAAAATGTTTTTTAAACAATTTCATTGGGACACGCGTGTCAAAAAATAGATTTTACGCAAAAAAAATTTAGAGCAATATTGTCGGTGGGAGATGTATTTGAAATTCTGCGCGCAAACTCCATGACGTCATGGAATGGTCATTCGCTCTTTCGGCCTCAAGGAGATGGTCATTCGCTCTTTCCACCTCAACGTGAAGGCGAAACCGATCCACCTTTTCTCCACGCGCCCGAAATGCCGAGAGGGAAAATAAGTGGAAATGAGGTGACTACCGACTAAATCGCGTCTCGCGCCGTCAATATTGCTCTTCAAATTTTTTTTCGCGCAAAATTAATTTTTTTACGCGCGTGTCTCCCCTCTCCCCTCCCCCCCCCCCCAGATTGCTTAAAAAAATATTTTCAGGGGCTTTTTAAAAACGACATTTATATCGAACTTTTCAGTCAAAGCTTTAAGAATATGCGAAACCTGTGAAAGTACGGAATTACAACAACATTTATCTTCGGAGCCCCTCAGAGCCTTTAGATGTTTCTACAATTTGTCTACGGAAAAATCAATGAAAAAAATCCAAACTATACAGTGCAGACACAACGAATACGAGAAATTTTTTCAGCGTCGCCTTTAAGGAACTTTACGACACCAACCTTTAAGAGTTTTGAATAGGCACTGTGTCTATATAAGACCATATTTGGTTTCCTTTTCTATACGACCAACAGAAACCTTTACCTTTTAACAACTGTAGATTTAGAAATTGCAACTTCGTCATGACTGTATAACCAGCGGTGAACATTAACTCCGGTGCTACTTCGATTATATAATCTCTAACCTTACTTGCGTAGTAGTCACTTTGGGCACAAATAAATATGTCGCGAAGAAATCTGCGAACAATCAAGCTTCCTACCCTCACCTCACACCTCTCCGCTGAATAAAAGGCTCCCCTTAAACTTTACCACGGTGAACCTCAAATAGCAGTTTAAGAGTCGTAACAGAACGTCGACTGAAATCCCCGTTTGAGCTTGAAAAGAAACTAAAATTAATTCGAAAATGTCTTTCCCCCTACTGAGCAACAGGTTACTATCCAAGGAGTAATATAAATATTTTATATTGGACATCAAAGCACAGGCCTTCTTGTGAAGGAAAGATATAGGCTATCAAGCAACTCCTTTGAATTGCGAAGTGAAAAACCACCTTCAATATTGACGTACCCTAAAGAGGTCTGTATGAACACAGCAAGAACCTTCTTCCATGAACTCTTTTCATTGACCGCCATGCGGAACTAGAGGCCCTTCTTATGGTGCAATTCCAGAAACTTAACCTCAAGGGAAGACCGCAGAACCCCCTAATCTTGTTTAATGTGGCAGTTAACTCAGACCCAGCTAAAACTTTACAGACTCTCCGCTTTAGGATTGATAAAGTTTCACTCGTGGTAAAGTTTAACAGAAAGCTTTTTTTATTCAGCAGGGAGGTGTCTGTATCGGCTCCGCAGTGGCTCCGCTGTTACCTTAATTTTATCTCAATATGTTAGACAGGCAAGTGGCATTTGTTTTAAATCTTTGGAGGTAGAAAGTTTGCTTGTTTGCAGATTTGTTGACGTCATTTTGATTCTCGCCCCAAATGAATACTACGCAAGTATGGTTCGAGATTATACTATCGAAGCAGCACCGGAGTTGAGGTTCAAGGCTGGTTCTACGGTCATGGAAAAGTTGCAATTTAAAGGTTCTGATGGACTCCGAAGAGAAATGTTGCAATTCCGTGCTTTCAGTTTTCGGATATTCTTAAAGCTTTGGCTTAGAAGTTCGAAACAAATATCGTTTCTAAGACGAATTTTCGGTTAGGTATTCACACTGTTCGCGTCTGAGCGAGAACAAAGCTTTGTAAAAAAAAGACATAGGGATTTTTCGTTTTGTTGCGTAAACGAAGTTGCATACAGAATTCCGTTTGTTTGTGGGCTCTGCTATGCGGGCCAGACGGGTTGGTGTGTAAATGACAGCATATTGGAACACAAAAGAAGTGTGAAAAATGTTTCTATATGATCAGAACTAGCCAAACATATTGCTGAATGCAAGGTGTGCTTGCCAGAAAAGAGACTTTAACCTTGTGCAAAGATTACGATTCCTTCAAAAGAAGAATCTTAAATGAAACCTTGAGTAAAGGGACGTACCACGGAAGTTGTGTGAGCCAGCCGTCTATAGATTTGAACGAACGCGAGAGAAAGTTCTTTCTGTCGTAAAATTTTGTTGTTTTTGTTGTCGAGGGAGTGTGGTCTTCGCTCGGTTCCCATAGCCTTGACAGGGATTATCACGTCTGGCAGCTTGGCGCAGGGTGTCAGCTGGTGGTGCGGTGTCTGGGTGGAGGTAAATCATCCTGGCTCAGTTCCGCCAACTTTACGGTGGCATGTCGCTTTGTTTTCCATCTTTCCTGTTTTTGTGAACTGCAATAAATTGCTGCTCTTCCTGGGAATGAGCTCAGCTGCGCTCAAGATTTCGTGTCGTCTTGTTGATTATTTTATTTCTCCTTAACTCAGGGTTCAGATTATGATGTTTCCTAATCAGCTCGCCTGAATACTTTCGCTCTTTCCCATTTTTCAGTTTGCGTTCCCAAGAAAAGCGGTGGGCCACTAATTTTTCCGTGGCGAATCGGCACGTCTCTACTCATTGCCAAAGGTAATAAAAAGAGTTTCCGTCGAATTCTTTCCTTAGGTGCGAGCCCTGACAAAATCTCTTGAATACCTCTTCAATTTAGTTTTGTTTTGTTCACCAAGCGGCGAAACGCACCCCCTACAAGATAATTTGACTTTTCTTTTTTCCCGGGGATAGCGCGAAAAACACATGTCGTCACTGGCAGCTGAACAAATAGAGGACGGGGATTTACGTTCACGTTTCTTGCTGAGGGATTTGTTTCCCGGCGTTCTTATAGACTAATGTGACAATATGATTTGCTCTGGAGCGATAATAAAATACTCGGAATCTTGCCATGCCCTCCGTGCCCTGAGCTGTTTTTGACCACAGTAGATTACAATACGCCGATCAGTGTTTCCTCTACTCATTCAGGCAGTATTTTTTTTAGTTTTTGTGTCTGTATTTTATTTCAAAGACCCAATACGCTACACTCGCTTGAAGGTTTCTAGTGTCCTCTTTCTTGCCTTACAAGGGAGCTCCGGCGTCAACCTAAACGTTTTTAACGAAACAAACTTGCAAAGAGAGCGCAAGGTACCGAGCCTAGATCAGCAAATAAATTTCCCCAAACCTTTAAAAATAATGTTTAATCGTATAATTACAATAAAACCGAAACCGAAACTAACCTGGATCTTTAATGGTCCGTTGCCTTGTTGTGAGGTCAGATGTTGTATAAACTTCAGCCCATGGGCAGAAGCCTGTTTCGCCCAGCGTCAGAAGCAGTCAAAAGGCCGTCGGAATCGTCCGGGGGAAATAATAGACTACGATTTATCAAGCATGTCTGAGTCAAACAATGACCAGCAAATCCATTAATCTTTTTAGCACGATATTCCGGACGATTCGCCGTTCGCATTTGTTTCGCCGGCATCGACTGATGGGACCACGGCCGTGGCGGCTGCATTCGCGATCCGCCGACGTGTGGACCCAGATGCCGCTTCAGAAGGGGAATGTTATGGAAGATTTTGTTTGATAGCATGGTGCCAACTGTTTTCTAGCGCAACGCGAACGCTATTGATCCAGCGTTCTCGTCAGACTGTTCGGACTCCCTTCCGTCACAGGGACTTCTCGGTCGGAAACCGATGAAATGTCACTGTGCTGCATTTATTGGTGGTGTTATTGCACCCCACAGCACATCACCAATTCTCCCCACCCTCCATCACATGCCATAAATTGCCTAAACCAGACAGCGTCGGCAAAAACACAGACGATCATTATCGCTGCAAGGCACAGCACCGCGGAGGATGCGAGCGTCGTCTGCTCGCGGATACAATATTTGACGGCACGGGTGCCACTGCTGGTTGTTGCATGTAGAGCGGCAACCAGCGATTCGGAGCTGCAGTGGTATACGCGTAAACATCAAAATGTGATTTCTCGAAAAAAGAAAAAATATTATTTTGATGTCATATCTTGTAGACATCCTCAGGGGCGGATATTTAGTGCATGATGAACATTTTATAAAAATCTATGAGCATCACTACCAACTTAAAGAAGAAAAAACATGCGAATACTACATGCTTAAGTATCGACGCACGTATGGCTGAACAACATGAAATATGTCGTAAATTTAAATGTAAAAAATGTTCATGTACACGCCGAATGACGGCAACATGCCCATAAAACTGGAACTAAAGCCTGCCAATTATCTAGATAAATAAATGAGGGACAAAACTCACACTCTGAAAAAGTAAGAACGTCAAACAACCAAGGGGCTCCCCCACACTCTTAGAAAAAAGGGTATCTATAGCCCTCCCTAAAGGGAGGAACGGTCTTGTAATCTATGTTTCTCTAGAAAGGAGAAACTTTCGTCCCTGAAGCAGGGGAGCAAAAGTTCCTCCGTTGCCTGCATCTGAATATGCCGGCCCCGAATCGAGCAAATTGAGCTCAATAAGGCTCAACAAGGACGCTGCGTCTCTTGTACGGGACGAGAGGAGCAGAAATTAAAAGCGTAACACGAGCTTTCCGCGAACTGCGTTTATTTTCGATGCCAGCATCTCCGCGCCGGTAAAGAAACTTGCGTTTCAAAAGCAGTTACTCAGTCTTCTCGTTGTCAGCACTGCGATGTTAAACGGAGACAACCGATGCCCAGTTACTCCACGCACTTTACATCTTATCTTTACTATTCCTATAGTCACACTCTCTTCGTCAACCGCAGATCACGGAGGAATGGCAAACCAATTCGCGAAACCAAAAGCCGCTCTCAAAAGAACAAACTCGAAGCCACTGTTACACGGTAACGAGCAGTTATCGCGTAGCGTGAAAGAAGGTGAAATCGCCTCTCACCAGATGGCAGGGTCAAGCAGAAAAATTTTAAGTAGCTAGGCTAGGGGCGCTAAATACCACCCAATTCATGTTCTACAAAAAACAAACAAAAAAACAAAACAAAAAATTACTGCGCTTCCGGAACATTTAGTATACACACATGCAGCCACAATACGCAACTGAACACATACATCAACACAGCAGCACACTAGGCCGATCGCCACTTCTGAGCGCTGCGTTTCCGTCTTTTATACTGCACACTAAACATCGTAACACCCTTATGGGTGTAAATGGCTTGTCCTCTAACTAACACCCATCTGGGTGTAGCAAAACGCCCTAAGAAAAGGGCGTTATTCCGAACACCCTTAAAATAGGGTGTGATTCCACTGTACACCTTTTTATTAGGGTGTTATAACTGCGCAGTACGCCCTCTAAATTGGGTGTACCACCGCCAGAAAGAAAAAGAAAAAAGACGCGATGACCAACACCCATAAAGTAGGGTGTAATAACCCAAAAGAGTACACGAAAAAATGACTGCAAAGAAGTCGAAACATGCCTGGTTCACTTTTTATTTTTCGACCAAGGTTCTACCAGGTTCTACTAAATTCTCTATAGGCGATTGCAAGCAGGTCATCTGGCCGCAGCCAGTCTCTCCTTATGCGGGCAAGTGCGTACAATTACAAGCTTGCAAAAGGCAAAGCTACGTTCACGCGCGCGTCATCAAACTTGACGGGCAAGACTGAAAGAAATAGTTCCCCTTTATCCTCGCAATTTCACCACGATTAAGACGCTTCTGAACCAGTGGCGGTCCGTGCGTGTAAGGTTATGAATATTCCAACCGGATATTGTTTCATAACCCCTTCAAATTATACAACCGAAGGCCCTAGTTCAATCTCCAACTTTACTTTTCGTGCGACATTTATGCTTTCTAGCACTGGTGACGTAAACAAAACTGGCAGGCTTGCAAAGACAGAACGACCGGGAGTTGCTTGGGACGTAAGCGGCAGTTCATGTTTGTAACAATAAAATGTTCTATTGAGATGGAAGCAGGACTACTATCAGAAGCATGCTTGCAGAGTACTTACAAATAAAAGAGCGATCTCATGTAATCCGTGATAGATGCATAATTCGATTCGGGCAGCACAGAACAATCCACAAACACAATGTCGAGGATGAAGGCGGTCGCTCACATTCAACGGAAGTTTCTTGGTCGCCGATGAACAGCTCTCTGTCGTGATAGATGCGTAATCCGATTCGGGCAGCACAAAACAACGGAAACACAATGTCGAGGTTGAAGGCGGTCGATCACATTCAGCGGAAGTCTCACGGCCGCCGATGAGCAGCTCTTTGTTGAAACGCGTCCAACAAACACAGCACAATAATTCCATGGACTCCGACGAAATAAACGACCATTACCGAAAAGTTGGCATGGATGTATTCGGGCCGTTCACGACGAAAAATCCCGGCCGCGACTGCAACGCACGAAGAAGAGAAAAGCACTGGCGGGCGCCCCTTTTTGAAAACCGGACCTAAGTGGCTCCTACAACTCACCATAAATTGGCATACGGCAAGGACTACGGCCCCAGTGAGCCCATCAGCGTGCAAGAGCTTGTCACGTGACAAATGTTCGTCCAAGCGTTTTTGTCCTACGGAGAGCGGTCACGTGTTTCGCGCCGCCCCTCTGATTTGCTAGAAGCGGCCTTCGCAGTCGCTCATAGCCACACGAAGACACAAAAGAAGGTGTGGAGGCTTATCAGAAGACGAGGTCAAAGGGGGTTGGACAAAGCAGCTAATCCCCTCCGCTTCTTTGTATGACCACCTGCACTGCCCGGGGAGGGTCGCGAAATGGGACTCGTGTAGAAGCCTTCGACCTTGAGCGCATCAAACTGTCACTCATGTAGAAGGGCATGCTCTGGTGCGGACCGCGAGATCACAAAATAAATACAAAAAAACAAATTTGAAAGCCGTCGAAGCACGGGACAAAGCTAAGACGCTGAGAGCATGAAACAAAAAGAGACGCGGCTTCACGTATAACAAAAAAACAACAACAAAAAACGGCGGGACGCTAGATATTTTGGTGTCATTACGCAGAGATAAGAGTCGTGAACCCTAGCGGGGGTGTCATGAATCCGGCACTTTCGATGGTCTTGCGACATTGCTTCTTCAAAAGTGCGCACAAAAATAAAATCTCAGTGAAGGTGCTATAAGTAGTGCGTAACCCAGTCAGGTGAGTTTGTAATACCCGAAATGAAGGCGCCACAGTTTGTTCAAGGCTTTATCGCAGGAGGTCTTTCTGGGGTTAAAAGTAAGCAGACTCTGTTTTGCTTAATCTTGTTTTGTTTTGTGGTTTAACGTCGGATTTTAGGCAGACAAGAAATAAAAATACCTCGCCGGCATAGCCGATTCACGCAGGACACTCTTGACACTCAACCAAAAACGGCACCGCGTACGGTATGTCAGGATGGCGTCGGCGCGACCCATCCCATTTTTCACAAATATTGGCTAGACCAAAATGGTATCGGCACAATCTTTCCGATATAATTCCATAACGGCGCAATACTGTGTGCTGCCTCGGTTGTATAGTTACACGTCTTCGTTCATTTTTGCTAGCGGAGATTATTTATTTAAAATCAAAGTTGAACTGATAAAACTGATGCACGCGCGACACGTAATTTTCGGCTCGTGTCGGACGGAGAGTTAAATCGGAGTTGCAAATCTATTCTCTAGAACGTCCTAATCATACGCCACTTCATGTGGCGATTAATTATACTCGATGTTTGTACCGCCGTACACCAGCAACAGCTTCACCAACAGCTTCACCAAAGCAATAGACATGAACGGCTATGAAATCATGGGTGTGTTGACAGCATCACCATTATACCCCTTTCACACCGTGTGAATGAAGGGTGTAAAATTCGCCCATACACCCTTTTTTAACGATTCTGGACACAATTTCTTCAAGTAGGGCGTAAAAAGGGTGTAGCGGGTGTAAGATGTCAGCACACCCTTTTACACCTACCAATATTCAGAAATCGTGTAAAATGGTGTAAAACGGGTGTTTTTCCTAACTTACACCTTCTTACACCATTTTTACACGCTTATGGGTGTTACAATGTTTAGTGTGTGGTCGTTTTCAACGTACGGGAATTTCTCGGTGACCGCCTAAGCAATAAAACATATTCCCAGCATGTTGATTTTTTTCAGCAATGTCATACCTCTGAGAGTATTTTGAACAGCTGAGGGGATGAATCTCTTAGCAAAACGTAAACGCTCATGCCTTAATTATTTGAAAGCCAATAAATCAAGCCGCTCCAACGGTTCTAAGCCGTACGTTTGTTTTCGCACGGCACGTCGTAGCCAGTATTTCTATTGTACTGTTTGTTTTTCTATTTGTGCTGTTCGCGCACGGGTGCAATTGTCGTCTTGAATTAATCTCTGTAGAGGGATATTCACTCAGCTGGAAGTGATGCTTCACGAGCAGAGAAATCGCTTTTCGATCGACTTGAATGCAGTCAAAGCCGCGACTTGCGGCAGGTGTTTGTACGGAGGAGCTACACCGTGGCGAGCTCGAACACTTCTAGTGCTCATCCCAGCGCACCACTTGTAGGGCAGTTTCTCCTGGAAACCGTAGTATATTTAAATAGCAAAATAAAGGATATCTTTTTGCCCCCTTTTTCTGTCGATTAACCTATTATTACAATTTAATGCTAAAATTTCAAACTGTAAATATACGTACTTTCCATCATATTTTCATACTGTTCAGTCCTTTCCCAGAGAGCAATCGCTCTCGTGAAAAAGACAACGGACAGTCACATTGGCCACCGTACAATAGAAGCTATAGGGTTCAGGCCAGCGTTACAACATGACTCACGTCGATCGATTGCACCTAATCCCTTGAGCGGTCTAAAACTCTTTAATACAACGCGGAATGTCAACCTGCAACACACCGCCCCCACCGATCACGGTCCGACCAGCGGCATCAATGCCCGACAGTTTACATCATCTCGTTTCTTTGTTGCACCACTGATACGCGAACACACGGTCCCATCGGCGATAACTCCAGTCTTCTGTTCACAACGGACAACACTGCCATCGCGATGTTGCTGCTATGTTGCTGACACGCAGTAATACAGAACCACGTTGACTGCCGGTTGGCACTCGGCATCAGAAAACAGAACCGAACTCAGCACAGCAGGTACCCAGGCACCCTGCAGCAAAACCTGCCCGTCTTGGACGCAGTTTCCGCGATTTCTATAACTGTGGTTCCACATGGTTCCGCGTGGGTTCCGCAATCTGGAGATGGCCGTCTGACCGATCTCAGTGACAATTGCTGGATCGCGCTTCCTTGCTTGTTTGCTGGAGCGTCGAGTGAAGCCACCGGACGGACATCTTGCTGGTAGACGATTTGCGGTTTTGCTAGCTTTTTGCGGCGGTTTTCCAGCGTGCTATATACACGTTTTCTGCTCGTTCGTCGTCATTCGCCGAAGAAGTTTTTAAGACTCCGTGTCATGTTGACACATGCATTTGTGAACACGTGGAAACTTTTAAGAAACCGCAGTGCCGCAGGAAAAGGCACAACTCGTCGAAAGCAAGTTTCGCCGGTCTCGAGGCGTCTTCAAAGCTCCCTTGGCACACCCAAGTGCTGTGTCTCTGTGTCTTCGCAAGCTTGGATACCGAGCAAGAATCGACGCCGTGTGGATGTGTTTTGCGAGTGCAATGTGCGTGAAGCCGTATGTGCCTTCTGGACCAGCGTCTTACTTTTCTCTGACGACTGCATACTTGCGGCCCTCGCGGGCCAGAAACGAGCTTAATCCAGCGTCCACTAGCGACGGAAGACGGCGGGGGGGGGGGGGGCAAGGTACGTCTTTGTTTTCGTCCTTACACGATTTACAGAATACCGCGCACAACAGCTCCTCATCACTGATCAGTGCTGGCTCATTATCAACCTACTTAATGGCACTTGATGTTTGAGCGCGGCTCGCCTAATTGTAATCGGTCGACAGATTGCACACGACCATATCGGCCGGTCTTCAAAGATTTTCATTCTCGCCGTCTTGTACTTCTGCCTTTGAAAACCCTCTTTGTTCCACAACGTTGCTCTATTCGTGCTCTCACGTTATTCATTAGAGTAGATTTGGAACATAGCCATGGTTAATAGGACATAAGAGCACGTACAGATCACCCCCCCCCCCCTTTATTGATAGCAACTCACCGGAACAGCTGGACGATCCAGAACTCCGCGGCCGATATATATATATATATATAGAGGCATGTTGGCTTGGAGGCCGAAGGCGTAGAAGACAGATATGTAGGGTGACGGCAGAAAACGAACCAGGAGGATTTTATTCGACATTTCGACCTGTCTCGACCTGACTCAGGTCGAAACGTCGAATAAAATCCTCCTGGTTCGTTTTCTACCGATACTCTGCATATATATATATATATATACATATATATATAAAGTGGCTGAATAAGTCTTAAAAATGCTTCCGTTGATATATAGGCAAAAGTAAGGTGCGCGGACACAGCAGCCGTATAATGATAAAAATAAAATTCTAATTTAATGGCGAAAAAAGTCACGCAAGACAAAAGGGTGAAGTGCCGAAAAAAGTTATATTAGTTTAGAGGAATAATGAAGGCTAGGCACAAGAACGCTAGTGACGCGGGAAACAAACTTGAAAAAGGACGAGATAAAAGTCAAAGTTAAAACACAAGAACTTAAAAAATATTGTTAAATGGAAAATAAAATAAGGAATTAAAATAAGAAATGAATAAAAATAAGAAAGGGGCCTGACGTCAGACCCCTTTCTCATTTTTATTCATATAGCAGATGGTCTAAAGTCATTGAGATCAGTGGGCCATCTTGGCCCAGTGTACGTAGCACTGCTGGCACTGCTCCGGAACTCCGCTGTTTCTAGCGGCTCTGGTTGCTCGCATGATAAAATCAGTGGTGAAAACGTCAATGCAAACCGAAGTGCTCCGCACGTTTGGACTGGGAGACGGAATTACAGGCGGCCTTCGCTGCCTCTGAAGCTCAATCAACTCAACAACCTTTATCAAACAACGTGAGCGACGAGCTCGAAAAACGAAACCGAAAGATGAGTCGGGAGGGCGGAAGCTTTCCCCGTTTGCCTGGAGAAGAAGAAAAACGTCTCGTTCCTCCCTTCTTCTCGTGTCCGCTTGGGGGCGCGTTAGTAGAAGGCAGGAAAATGCGCCGTTGCTGCTTTTTTTCTCCATTTTCTCAGAGTGCATACCCGTCCATACGCGCCGCTGCTCCCTCTAATGGTTCTTTTCACGACATCGTTCCTCTTGGTGCCATCAAGCTCCCCCCGTACTTCCTTCATTTCTATTTTTTTACGCGTACTCAACCGCAGTGCTCAACTTCTTTTGTCAACGAGCGGAAAACCATTAATATTATTCATGCGGCGGTGCTTAATATTTTCTCGCCACTAACCTTGACCACGTCCTCCTTTAGCGAGAAATGCCCTTTTCAGGGCGAACGTAAGATCAGAGGGGCTAAATGGAACTCAAAAGAAATGACTCTTGGGCTGGCCAAAATGCCTCCCAAGACCATATATATATATATATATATATATATATATATATATATATATATATATATATATATATATATATATATATATATATATATATATATATATATATATATATATATATATAAATATAGCACATTTTTTTTTTATGTACCGAGCAAACAACTTTGGTTTCTTGTTCCGAGAATTATATAGTTTTTTTGTTTTTTTCATTTCTTTTCTACCCGGAACATGTCATATGGCTGGCTCCACTAATCGTTTCCGGGCCCGATTCCTGTGACGGCAGAAGAAAACGCGACTCCCTGCCAAACTTTTTCCTTTACTGGATCCGAGTTTATCCAGCGGCTTATATCACGTGATCAAACATAGAGCAACGCCAGCGATGCGCTCTGCCATAACCTCCTCTATACTCACAAAGCCTGGCAGAAAGATGACGGAGCCATGAGTGCCCGTTCGCAGATTTGGAGCGCGAGGATCTGGTAGCACAGAGCATTTCTCGGGGAACCTGTAGTCAGCGCACAGCTTTTGCAGCGGCGAGGACCCGAAACATGGTTTTCAAACCCGACGAGAAAAGAAGCTGTAGCCCGAGGAACGCGAAAGGCACGAGCGGACATTCCATCCCTCGGGACAAGTGTGTTTCGGCGACTCACCGCAGCGGGGCGCCCGTTACATGGCTCTCCTCTCATCCGTTGTCTGCCGCTCTACCTTTTCACTTTCGGCGGCCGCGTCTCGTGGCGACCTGCCAAGCTTTGTCAGTATAGAGGAGGCTATGGCTCTGCTCATAGCAGGCGCTAAACGAGCGAACTCCGAGCTTTTGCTAACCAGGCGCCGTTCTTTTTTTTTTTGTTTTGTTTTGTGCGTTTTCTAGAAAATGTTGTTCACGAGGAAGCGAAAGTGCAGCGCGCCTCTTTCATCATCTCCGTTCCGGTATGGTGCCTGGAACGCGTCTCCAACTAATGTGCGTACCGCGTCCCCCCAAAAAAATGGTCCCTTGATTTCGGTTTTGTGACGTCATAGAACTTCCGCCTTGTGATGTCATAGGCCGTGTTCCAAAATTTACTCGATCTTACTCCAGGGTAAGAGTTTTGTACCTTGGCGTTCCAAAAACTACCCGCGTCCAGCGTTCTTCAATCTGTGTTGTCACGTGACACTACCCTCCGGAGTAGCTCGGGTCCATTTGGGTAAGATTTGGAACACAGCCATAGTGTCGCCGGTCGTTATCGTGGCGGTGTCACAGCAGAGCTTGTCGATGTGGCAGACGCCTGTTCAGCTGCAGGTCGCGATCTCCAGTGTGACAGACCATGGAAGCCTCGGCAACCAGATGTTGGGACGCCGCGACGATAGCGACACTCGCGTTTCGCTCATGCTTCCAGCCAGCATATCGCAACATCCGACAGCAGGACACTCTGGCTTTTGTGACGTCATCTGTTGCCCCTTCGGGACCACCTTTGATGTCGGGCAACATAAATAACGCTAAGCACATTAGTCGGAGACGCGCTCCAGGCACCATATGGTTCCGGTATGATCTCGTTCCCGTGGTTATGGTGGCGAAATTGCGTTTGCCCCAGAACGGCGGCAGTGCGATGATCGTATCTAGAGATAGAAGCTGCATCATATTCTATGTTGCGGCTAAATCTGCCACGATTGTGGAGGAAAAAGGCGGTCTTTGAAAAAGAAAAAATACAAAACTTGGTTCGCGTCTTTAAAAAACGATGAAACGTGTCTGATATTGCTTTGTCTTTCTGTTGCATTTTTTTTTGCTAACGTTTATTTAGCTGAATATGGCCATACAAAACAAGTGGCATTTTAAATTAAATAAAAAAAATAATAATTACGTTGATAACCGATAACCTTTACCAAAACATGAAACATAAGACGGGACGATCATTCTTCTTATGCTAAAAAAAATATGTAAAAGTCATCTTTTTGGTGTTTCAACATTTATCGAGGAACGGCAATAAAGGCGTCGAAACCATGTTTTTGAATTGAGCGTCTATGTCACAATATAAAAATCAAAATATTATCCGGAAAAGGGGCATTCATTTAAGGCCCATGTGCGCACCACCACTATACACACACACACACACACACACATATATATATATATATATATATATATATATATATATATATATATATATATATATATATATATACGTAATCTCCGCATAATTAAACCTAGCACTGGATTGTCGGAAAATACTATTGCTTTCAACTATGTCAAAAAAGAGGATAAAAAGCATGGAACTTGGGTGACTTGGTATCGACATACTTGGAGAATTAAAACAAAGCACAGGACGAGAGATAAGACGAAGAATGTCACAGACACAGCGCTGTTTTCTTTCACCTGGTCCCATCGTACTTTGCGCTGTTTTAATCCTACTGCATGCGTACTCGACATTCGAGTTTTCTGCACTGTTATGCGGCAAGCAGGTGTGTCAAAACGAGTCCTTGGCGCGTGAGAACGCCGGGAGGAGCACGCCAATCAAAGGGTAGCCTGGAGACGGAACAGGAAACCCGCGAAGACGAGGCAGCTAAGCGCGCACTATCATTGGCTGTTGTCGGTGCTAAACAAAAAGCACGTGGGCGCATTTTGGCGGGTAAACAAACCCACATGGTGAGCGAGAAGCAGACGAATTTGCACGCCGTTTAGTCGCCAACAAATTAAGAAGCGCGGGCGTGGTTTTTTTATGTTCATGCTTTTTTCTTCGGGATTCGTTCTTCTGCGTCGTTATTAGTTAATGCCGGAGTGTCGTTTGCGGCGGATCTACAGCATGTAAACTAACGCTTCGAAGACATTTGAAACGGCCCGCAAAAATCTGTTCCTCAACGTATCGTGCTGCAGTTTACTGATGGTTTGAAAGCAGGTAATGGAAGTTTAGAGTGAAAAAAAAAAACCCAAGGAATAAGCTCACCTTGTCAGAAAGTGAAACAAGTTGTTTCGGACAATGCTGCCGACAGATGGCGCCCACCGCGTCGAGCGCGCGCCGACCGATTCGGATTGAGAGCAGACGATCCCGCAAAAAAGAACGAGAATCGGCCTGCGCTCCCTCGACGCGGCGTACGCCACCTGTCGGCAGCACTTCACTCTATGCGTACATCGTCTGCGAAGTGGCGGCACGTAGATTGCCCAGAAGAGATTTTTTTATTTTTCTTATGAGCGGGGTCAGTGTATTCTTTGCATTTCTTTTTTCACCGTAATCTTCCACCACTTGCTTGTACCTCAGTAGTAAATTGTATTGTGAAGCGTCGAGAAACCGACTTTTGCGGGCCGTCTAAACTGCCTTCAAAGCGTTAGTTTACATGCCGTATAAGATGTCAAAAATTCGGCCGGTTCTGCGTTTATTAAACTGTCCATGTCTATACGCTAACAAAAAACAAAAAAAAGAAACGTGCGCCGACGTTTTTGTTAAAGACTTGGGAAAGCCAACCGCTGCAATCTACGCTGGAAACTCGACGACAGACGAGGTAAAACATATTTAGACCTAAAAAAATATCCTGAGCTGTGATACTGAGCATATAGGACCTGTGCCCGTGAAACGTCATACTCGGTCACACAGCGTGCTTCCAAGCGCCATTCGGGCGTAATTTTTTCATTTTTTTTTCATAAGGAAGCGGAATGAATTTAGTGTAATTAAACTTTACAGAAATGTGTATTTAGGTGGTGCATTTAGCATACTCAAATTTTATGAGTGTAGGTGCAAAGATAAAATCATTAGGTCTAAAGAAAAACCTGTATTTGCCTGTGCACATGAAAAAAAAATACTGTCTGATTGATACTGCTACTTATAGATGGCACAACATAAAGCAAAAGACGTGAAGACTTCTTCGATGTGAATGTCTGAAAGCAGATCCCGTGGATCCCTGAGTGTGTATGGTATCTTTGAGTAGCAGTGTCAACCGGACGGTTTTAACCGTTTTCCTCCCCGTCAAAAAAAAAAAAAACTGTGTTTTATTTTAAGCGTATTTAATAAAATCTACACGCTTAAAATTTTAGTACTCAAAATACATCACCAAAAGCCATCTTACAAAAATGTTTAATTTGCACAGCGTTCATTGGCTTACTTGTACAATTTTACTTATACTCCAGAATAACGCTCGATAAAGGTCTGTATACATATTTAGAGTCTCGCCATTCACGGGCTACCTATGTGGATCGCCGCGATTAGCTTTTGTAAATGCTCCGCGGGAAAGTTGGCGCGGTGAATATGTTACACTGTATAACGGAAGTGGCACTACTGGCCTTACACAGAATAGATGAGAACCCAGAGCTTCTCAGGAGAGCTAAATGATCTTGTACGTATGGGATAGACTGTACAATTGCAAGAGAGAAAACGCAACTATATGAAAAAGAAAGCTAATATTTTTGGAACTTTCGACGACGGCATCGGCTTTCCTCTGCGGAGGCGATGCGCGCGAGGGGCGAGCTGAACTTTGTTCCCAGAGCGGCCGAATGCAGCCGTGGAGTTCAACACTCCACGGCTGCATTCGGCCGTGGAGAATGCATTCGGCCGTGGAGTGTTCAGCACTCCACGACCTCACCAGCAAATCTTACGTGCTATTGTTTACATGTGCGGTTGCTCGAGTGGTTCATTTAGAGTTGGTGATTGACATGTCGACAAAATGCTTTCTATATGCCTTTCGCAGATTTGTGTGGCGGAGATGGGTATGCCGCGCCATTTATTCGGATAAAGGCTGTTTCACATGCTGCGATTCTCGTCCGAAATCGGTGCAATTTCCAGTAAATGTGCGAATAAAATCGCACTCGCACTGTCGCAGCGGCTCTGCGTCTGGTTTTCACCAAGTTGGTATTTTGTCGCAGAGTCGGTGCGATCACTTCATCGTCAACCAGCCGTTCATTAGCCAGTCTTTCATCCGCGATAGTTGCGTATTCGAAAACAAATTTAGACACCTTAAAACGTTTGGTTTAATGCTTAATTATTAAAATGTTCTAGTTACATACTGTATTCGTAAAACATTTGTGTTTATTAAGACGTTTTCCTTGTATTTTCCGCAAAGTCAAACGCGTCCCGTCCGTATCCGAACAGCCGGCCGCGCCGGCAGAAATCGCGCGGTTGTTGGAGCCATAGAGTTATTATAATGTACGCTAGAGGTTCAACTGGCGCTAGTGTCTATGCGACTTCCGGGAGGCAAATTGAAGCAGACAGCAACCAGTCTACTTTTGCGGTGCTCCTGTGCATTCCTATGGGAAAACGCGCGTGAATTTTGTCTCTTCGCCGGAAAATAACGTGAATAACTTTTGTTATATCGGTTGTACCGGATAGTATGTACCTTTATTGATATTGTGAAAGTGTAATTGATTTAGTTACAGCATTTTTCTTTACCACTGAACGATGTTAAACTTGGCTGTATTTCAGGCCCAAACCTCCGTTCCATGGCAGGTATGTAAAAATGAGCGACGATTCTAAGCAAAATAACAATCGAAAGGAATGTAGAGTGCGTTCAAGGTTCGCTAGCATTCCGGTGGCACTTATATATTGCTAATATGCCCGTTCTGTCATTATATGAAAATGACTCCGTCGTGCATCTTTACGATCTGTTAAAAAAAAAAAAGTATGTGGGCTACGAAAGGTGTGTCTTTTCATTATTTCCTATGTCGGGCAATTTTAATCGGGCACTTGTTCTCTGGCTTCTCCCTGTTTGCAAAGATTTGGAGCGTGCGGGTGATGATTTGAACCCAGAACAAGCATCTTCGCACATATTCATGAGCAGAAAGAATAAAGGAGTACTTATTTATTGCAAACCTGACTATATTACGTGGCTTTCAATTTATTTTGATCGTCTGCATTCACAGGAGGTACTTATCCAGTGGTACTGCGTAGATCTTGCAGTCTCTCTTGGTTTTCCACATGTCCTTCGTTCGTTTTGCACGTATATCCCCCATGCTGGAAAGCGCCGACGCCGTGTTCGCGCTAACAGTGTCCGACAGTGCACATAAATACACGTACGAAGCGGTTTAAGCACCGTTTTTCATGCCACGAATTTCAAATAAAAACGCGGTAACTGACCAATTATTTCGTCTGCGTAACTGAGAAATGTTCGAATGTGCCCAGTACGTACGAATAATTTGTGATATTTGCTCTTATAATCGAGCGCAGAGAGAAAATGCATTCGCTTTTCCCCATAGAAATGCATTACCGGAAGTCAATTTCGGACTGGTTGCTGTCTGCTTCAATTTGCAGCAGCACACTAGCGCCAGTTGAACCTCTAGCGTACATTGTAATAACTCTATGGTTGGAGCATGTGAAACCAAATATTGCGATCGCACTCGCTGCGTCGGCTGTCGCACCGATTTTTTTTTTTTTTTGCAACAGTCGCTGCATGTGAAACAGGCTTAACGGTTTGACATTTAAGCGGGCCTCAAAGGAGTTACTAAGTGAACTAATGAAGACACTCCGACACGCTGATATGACCCATCATTTTGCCAATGCTGGCATAGAGTGGCGGTTTATTGTCGAACGAGCGCCATGGTGGGGAGGGTTTATTAGAGGCTCGTGCACTCGGTAGAAGTCTCATTAAGGAAGGTAATCGGGAACAAATGCCTGGGCGCGGAGGAATTGGCCACGGTTCTCGCCGAAATCGAAGCGGTGGTGAATTCGAACCTACTAGCCTTTGTCTACAACGAGGAGGGAAAGGGCGACCCTCACGCCGGCGAACTTTCTAATTGGTGGAAGGCTGACGGCGCTACCGGTGGCGGGTGGGCAGCCGCTTGCTTCGACACCGGAGACACTTCGCGGTCTGTGGCGAAAACGAAAACGGCTTTTAAATTTATGTTGGGGGACGTAGTGAATACTTGAGTACGTAGTTTAAAATAAGAGTGTCTGGGTTTTGATTAAAATTGATCCATATTTCGGAACGCCAAGAAGCTATGGAATTCTGCACAAATATTTGACAGGCTTAAGTGTCGGGTGGTGCGCTACGGCTGCGCATAATACTTGTGGGTAAAATGAGCGAAACACCATCTCTCCCGAGGGGAACCATGAGGGTGATGCGGAGCATCGTGTTGGTTCCGAGGAAAGAGTCAGTTGCGTGCTGACGTCGAGAGATGGCGCCGCCGACTGCCCTAAGCGGTGCCCCTACGCGAGCCTTCGTCGCGGCTCGCGGCAGAGAAACTTGGAACGCTCGCCGCTCGCGGTTTTTTTACACTTGAAGGAGAGAGACTAGAGGAGGAGAGTTGCGCGTGCGCGCGCGGTGTGAGTACAAGCGAACGCACGCGCAGTGCACGCAGCTGGTAGAGAGAGAGAGCGGAGAGAGTAACGAGCAGCTGTTGGAGAGAGGGAAGGAGGAGAGTTGCGCGTGCGTAGTGCGAGTGCGGACTACGACGCCGCAGGACATAGACTCCGAGCAAGAGATGCTCCGCATCTCAAACAGCGTTAGGAAATCATTCGAAATTGTTGGTCACCGGGCTTCAGCGCAGCGTCTGTGTGCTTAGAGCCACGCACGTGTGCCACTGTGCGTGGCTCTGGAACCGATTCATTTGTCCAAAGTTTATCTTCATTGAATAGACAGTTCATTCTTGGAAATCAGCAGATGAACGTTTCTCGACGAAGACACCGGAGCCTTCAGAATTGTTGCACTATCGTGCGAAGTGTGGGATGCGGGACGACGACCCATTCTTACACATTTCAGTTGGAGTGATACGTCTTGAAGAGTTTCATTCTTACCTATAGGTATAGGCGGCATGAACAATGCGAGGACACGACCATTATACACATAAGAAGTTTATAGAAGTTTATGCTTTAGAATGTCTAGATACACACTAAGATCACGGGGCTTGTCGCGCGCTGTCTGGTAGTCAGCGGAGTATGCGGCACCAAATTCAGTAATAGTAAGCAGTAGTGTAGGTTTGAAGTAACTACTTTAATGAACATGGGTAGTCCAAAAATGCCATATAAATTAGCAGATATAATTGACAAAAAACTACTCTTACCAATCGAAGTTGCAGTACATTCACAGATATGTTGAATTCTCGAAAATTGGGAACTGTTAATACCGCAGCCATACGTTCATTCGCGTTTTAAATATAGCACAAGGAATACCGCTTTCTAAAAGAAATATTGAATTTTTATCTGAACATCAATACTAATGAGCTGGAAACTGATATACACGAGGGAGTTCATAAAGTTCGTATTATTGTCACGAAGAAATAGAGATTCAGCAATCAAACTCGAGTAGGAGTTGAGACTTTCTCTACATGTTCGCCACCAAAAGTTACCCACTTTTTCCAGCGATGCACCATATGCCGGAGGCCATTGCTGTAAAACTCTTCGTCTTGAGTCTTTCATGAATCGCTCCACTTCAGCAATCACTTGTTCGCCGTCCTTAAAATGTTTTTCTCTTATTTGGCCACACTAGAAGCGTCTGTGCCATTTAACCAAAGTGTCATAAACTGGGGCGTTGTCCTCGAACAACGCTCCCAGATTGGAAGTGAATATCCTTAGCATTGCTTCCCTTCAAATGACAAAAAACGGATCACTGCACGTGCTTGGCACCGACGGACGTTGCCATTTTCGTTTCGACTCCCTGGCGGCGTTCCGAGCTACTATATCATGCAATGTTTATACTGTGCGGAAACTAGAGGGACGCGTGCTCATGTTGATGCCTGTTTTGTTCCCTTGTTTTACATTTTTGTGCCGATAATATGAACTTTATGAACGCCCTAGTTAAGTGAGGAGACATGACAGTCCTCTCTCTATTCCTTGTATCCAGACCTGCGGTTCCGAGTACTATAGTCCGTTGGAACTCAAGAATTTAGGGCGGGGGAAAGGAAAGCCGGAGAGGAGGGAGGAGACGGAACGCTGGAGAGTGGAGGAGGTTTTCCTCTCTCTTCTCCAGCGTTCCGTCTGCTTCCTCCTCCTCGGCATACCTATCGATCACCCTACCTTTTGAGTTGCAATGGACTATATAAGCAATCTTCTGAGACTTCTTCGCCAAAATAGTTTCTGGGTCAGTGATTCATCTCGAAGTTGGGACATAGAAAAATGCAGCAAAAGACATGACAGGGGAAGCCGAGCTGAACAAGCTAGGTGCCCGTTCAACCTGTCTTCTTTCTGTCGTTTTTTTTTTTTTTTTTAGTTCGAATTTGAAGATGAGCGCGTTTTTTGTTCCGTTTTTAGTGCGCAGCTCCTAGGCGCCCGTTTCAGCGTTTCGCGGCGTCGCCGTCGGCGTCGGCATAACCGCCCCGCTAAATTTATCGGGAAATTGAATCGGTGCTGAGGTCACGTGACGTCAATTTTCCTGTCTAAATCTAGCGGAGAAACTGAATTTCTCAATGGCTGACGTGACACGAAGTCGTGTGACGTCATTTTCCCCGCTAAATTTAGCAGGGAAAATGACGTCACATGACTTCGTGTCATGTCACCCATGAACACATTCAGCGGGAGGATGAGAGGAGGAGGAGAGAAGGAGGAGAGGAGAGTACGGAAAAGAAGGAAGGGCATACTCTCCCTCCATACCCTCCCCTCCTCCTCCTCGACAGCTGCGCTCTAGTTTCGCGTTACAGAGATTTGCAAACGTCTTTCTTTTATTTTTTTTTTCGCGAGATTTCCGGAAACTTTATAATGAATTACCCTGGTACCGTTCAAGCTATCGTGCCAGTGACGATGTCAGTTCTTTTTACCAAACTTTTTAAACCACCTGCGACTGAACGTTGCTTTCACAAGAGAATGTAGCTCTGAAAATAATGAAATTGACGATCCAAGGTATGATCCGCGGTTATAAGGTGGAAAATATCGAACACATACCACCGACTGTTCTTGATTTGATTGCAGATGGTTTTAACTCAAAATTAAGACTGGATATTAAAAAAAGATGATATTTTGACTTTTAGAAAACGGCCGGGACCACGGCCCCATTCAAGTATTTGCAAACGTATACTTTCATGTGAATAGCAAATATTGATGGACGACTGCGATATTATGTATAGGAGAAGTCAGTGAAAACTTAAAAAGCGCAGGAGTGGCTTTCATGTTCACGCATAGCCTCCTCTATATTCACAAAGCCTGGCAGTTCGACGATGAAGCCATAGAGTACCCGGTAGCAGATTTGCGAGCGCGAGGATCTGGTAGAACAGAGCATCAAAGAGCCATTTCTCGGGGATCCTGGACGTCAGCGCAGCGGCGGGGATCCGAAACACACTTGTTGGCTCGGGAGAAGCGTGTTTCGGTGTCTCGCCGCAGCGGGGCGCCAGTCACGTGGCTCTCCTCTCATCCGTTGTCTGACGCTCCGCCTTTTCCATTTCGGGGGCCGCGTCTCGTGGCGATCTGCCAGGCTTTGTCAGTATAAAGGAGACTATGGTTCACACGACTTGCTTCGCAATTCGTTCTTCAGCGTTCCTATCGCACAATGCTTTTATTTGATTGGCCGCTGAGCGTCATTAAGATAATCGAGAAATGCCCTTGGCGTTTCTGAAGCCGCCAGTGACTTTATAGCATATACGTTTCGTGTATTGTCGAACTCTGGCAGTATACATGTTCCTGTGATAATGTGATGTTTCTGGGCTTGAGGAAACCGCCTATACACGAACTCAGCTCTGTTGCGTCACGGCGCGGTGGTGGCGCGTCGAGCGCACTTCCGGTCTGGGGCTGTGGGCGGAAGTCACCATGCAAGACGTGCAATCTGCGTTTTTCTTCTTTTTTAAGAAACCACACAAAAATTTGTTCTCTCGTCAAAACACCGCAACTAGGACTTTGTGAAAAAGAGCCGGGAAGGGTTTGAAGGTCAGTTTTCACGTGGTGTTTTCACGCCTGCTATAGTTCGTCCGAGACCGTGTATAGCAGACCAGCGGCGTAGACTTTCCATTTTCTGGTTGGGAGGGGGGGCAGGCTGAGAGGTTCTTCGGGGGAATGGGGAAGAAGTGCTGTGCGTTGCCTTTCCGCCAGAACTGGAGATTGAAGCTAACGAGAGCACGCTGGGATTCCATTTCCATGTATTTTGTCAATAAAGGCAACGTGGGCGTTATTTTGTTTACGTGCCACTACTAGAAGCTCGTTACATGGCACGCAAACAGCGTCTCGGTAAGGATCATGGCGCGAGCTCCGGAGAGAGGCTCTGCCCACCCCCCCCCGTAGTCTACGCCTATGCATAGGGCCATGAAAAGAAAAACCAGACGCCGTCGGACCGCGTTTGCTTGTGCGGGAAGCACTTTGGGTTGAATTCACGGATACTTGTGGTCATCAGATTTATTTGTTTTGTTCCAACATGAACGCGGGAAAACCGTCAAGTTGTACGAACCACCGGCGGACTACGTTCAGTGCGTCTTCAGTTTGAACGGCCGCCTGATCGTTTGAACTGTCGTCTGCTCTAGAACGTTTCTGCTTGTTGTCGTCTGCTCGTTCAAACGACAGCGGCCCGTAGACCAAACGTCCGGTCATTGCATTAAGAAGCAAGTGTAGGACTGGAAAAACTTTTAAGTTTGAAGGTTGGTTGGAATAAACAGTCTCGGTGTACACAATAGATACAAAGATATGTTGATAAGTGTTACCAGTGTCCATCACCGACTTGTTATGCCTGATTCACTTGGTCCGATTCTGCTTGCGCTTTTCAGTATCGACGTCGACACCTCAGCTTCGGTTCACGCTTTAGCAGCCTGAGCGACGTCATGACTGAAAATAGCGATCAGAATCTTAGCGTGCGAATCAGGCTTTAGCGTCCATCCTGCGGCTTCCACGCGGAATGAATCGCCGCATGTCACATTGTTCACGGGAAGTTTTGCAGCGTAACGGGCCTCGTTAATTTCGCTGAGGCCGCCACAGTGGTCAGACATTGCCAGGAAGACGTAGAATCGACCGTTCCAACGCGAAAAAGAGCACGGGGACTCACACCAACGCCGACAACATCGCATTCCAATGGTTTGTTTACCGGCGACATTGAGCTTTTCGCCCACACTCCATCGCGCATGCGCGGCGCCGGTGGCGTCCACTAGGGCCGCTCCCGTTTGTTTGTAAACATGAGTTGGTCTATAAACTTGTAGAATGACGCATTCATTCGTCGCAACAGCGTCAGAAATGTCGATTACCTTTTCCTCTCTTTACGTGCACGTGTGTGAACGCGCACGTGCACGGGTGAATACTGCATGGTTGTCGAATGTTTCGCGGCACTCGTTGTGACTGTAAATCTTAGCACATATATGCATTTTTGTGTTCGCAGTTACCATATATTTTATTTATCTTTGTTATTGTATCTTAAATAGGCTTAAAGTAGCCAGTCAAATTTTAAAACTTTTGACACCATGATTTATTTTATTCTTCTCAATAATGATTAGAAAAGAAGAAGTATTACGGAAGAGAAAGTAAAATGTTATTCATCTCTTTGTGAGTGTGAGTGTGAGTGTGTGTGTGTGTGTGTGCGTGTGTGGTGCGTGTGTGCGTGTGAGTGTGTGTGCGTGTGATGTGTGTGTGTGTGTGTGCGTGCGTGTGGGCGTGTGTGTGTGTGTGTGTGTGTGTGTGTGTGTGTGCGTGTGTGTGTGTGTGTGTGTGTGCGTGTGGTGTGGGGGAGGGTGGGTGTGCTAAACATTTGCCTGCAGCATGCGAAGATTCGAAATATCGGGTCGCGTAACATAATAATCTGTATGCTAATCTTCAACAAAAAGAAAACGCGCCCCGAACATTTCTGAAACCGTGACTTTGATCGAGTAGTTTACAGTCTCATAGTGAATTTCACCGGTGGAAGTTACGTTGGGCGCTTATTACAGTTGAAGAAAAAAAACTTTGTTTGATAATGAGATGAAAAACTCAGTTTTTATCTCTTTTTTTCTTTTCTTATCCACATCTTCAGCGAAAGTAACGTAAAAAAAAATAGAAGCTTTCTAATCTCGCTTGTTTGTCCCGTCACGACCGTGCGCATTCTCATCGCTCTTGTACAATGGCTCTGGTTGTTCTTCCCGTTTCCGCAGAGCGAAGAGGTCGCACTAGGTAAAAATAGCGTCTCAGATAAGCTAGGGGAGCGTGCAGAATCCGCGGTTTCCGTTGTTCCACTCCACTGAGTTTAATGACGAAGAAAGCAAAGCAGAAATAAAGAAGGTAAAAAGAAAAAGGGGCGCCCGACAAACAACTCGGTTTAACGACCAAGGGCGGGACTAGAAAAGGCTGCACAACTTTGTTAGATTTTTTTCCTGTGTTATTTTTTTCTTTGGGAAACTTTGGGCGTGAAAATGTTCCCCAGGGGGTAGGAGAAGGTTGGAGTTATCGTTGCCTTCAAGGCGCGGATAATTTATGCCTTTTCTCGCAACATAATCGCTGATACATGCTTCGCCACTCTGCCGGGAAAAGCAAGGCATACGAATACGGACTAGCCCTTCTAAACAGCCCTTTGTTTTTTTCCTTGGGGGTGACGTAGTGTACTTATTTTTTTCTTCCCTTTTGGTTGCAGTGCACTTCTAGTGCAATGTTAACGCTGGTTACACGTCTTTGAACCGTTTTTTATAATATTTCATAGAAGCACCTAACGAAGATCAAAACCACTTGCGGGAATTGTTAAAACGAATACGAATTTTAAAAACTATTCTATCGAGAGTTTATTTTTTTCAGGTGTAGAATATATATACGTAACTCTTATTTGAGTTTGTTTTGTTGTGTTTCGTTTCCTGTTGCCCAATCTAACGCCACTCGGGCCTTGAGAGAACCGGATAAAAGCTAAGTAAATAATAAATAAAAGGATGTGTCTACGCATAGAGAAAATTATTAATGTTTATGGAGGTGTATGTCCACTAAACCATAAATGGTTTACAAAATAATAATAATAATAATAATAATGATAATAATAATAGTAATAATATTCATAATGATAATAATAATAATAATAATAATAATAATAATAATAATAATAATAATAATAAATTTATTTTGTGGAGGAAGAGCATAACCAAGGCGCAGTGCAGGTTCGCCAAAGCCATCATGGGCTTGTGCGGCAAAACCAGCTATGTAATTGAATAAAAGTAAAAGAATCAGTTCTAGATAAAAAAATAAGAATTATCACTATGTTTTTACAGCAGTTCCAACTGCATACTAACACCCCCCCCTCAAAAAAAATCTTTAAGTAAAAAAAATTATTAAAAAAACAACAAAACACACACACACACACACAATGCACTGGCGTCACTTTTCGTCATTGTTTGCCATTGAAAATAGTAGACATTCTTGTCCAGTTCTTGTGACACTGAAGATCTTGATGACTTCCTTTGTTGTCATATAATGTTAATAAACATAACTCATAAAACAATAAAAAAAACACTTCTTAAAAATAAAAAAATGTTGTAAAGAAAAACTGATTATGAAATATTCACAAGGGTTCGTCGGTCATATCAATATGTCGAAGCGCTCTTCTGAGCTTTTTTCTTGAGGTAAAGTCACATAAGCTGGGAGGTAGGGAATTAAAAATTTGAGGTACATAAACTGACCGCATGTTCTTACCATAGCGTGTATAGTAAGAGGGAACAAGAAACTTAGATAGTTTTCGTAATTGTCTCATATTCGGACGAAGAGTTTTAAAATCATCCTTCCAGTAGTGTTCAAGCACGACTGATTCAAGAAACAAAGATTGCAGATTTGGCATGGACAAAGCCTTAAAAAGATCGTGATCTGAGGATGCAGGTTTATACTGAACATTCCGTAAGATTCCTTTTAAAATTGTATTTATCTTGGCCTGCCACAATCCGGAGCATTGGCCAAAGACTGTTACGCCGTATCGGAGTGTACCATAAGCTAACGAGTGAGCTATAAGCTTCCTGAGATTAAAAGGTAGAAATGTCTTGATATGATATAATAAGCAGGAAACGCTTCTTAATTTGGAACAGAGTTTTGATAGGTGTGAGTTCCAGGAGAGATCTGAATCGAACGTGATTCCTAGGTACTTCACAGTGTATGAACAAAAAATAGGGACACATTGGCATGGGACACAGTGAGACGTATGCAGCAACAGAGGAATATTTAGGTCAATAACTTTAAGGGGGTTGTGAAAACAAACGAGCTTAGTTTTCGAAATATTTATATTAATTAGATTATTCGCAAACCAGTTCATTAGCTCTGAGGCACAGTCTTGGAGCAAACTCATTGCTCTGGCATATGAGATATGGCTCGTCAGCAAAAGAGTATCGTCCGCGTATTGATAAATGGTACAGTTTGAAACAGATAAACTCATGTCATTAACATAAATATTGAAAAGCAATATTTATGTTATGAAAAGCTAATATTTGAACACGCATTTAACAAGGCAGATACATGGGCCTGTTAAAGCCAGAGGCGGCTTGTGGGACAGCACCCTACAGGTCACGCTTGAAAGAGTCCCCACAAACAAGAGGTTCAAAACTCAAACTCAACTACAGATGCAGAACAATGTAGGTGATGATGGTGATTCTAACATATGCACACAGAAATATAAAGTCACAAGTTCTCCCTAATACCTTGAAGTGATTCTTTCAATTTTTTTAAAAAGTACACCGCATAGATATCATCTGGCAAATTGTTGAAAATAAATGGAACTTAAACATTTCGCACTCTTTTTCCGTTCTTTGTTTCTACGAAAGGCACTTCAAACCGCTCAACACGCCGAAGAGGTCTACATCGGACACGAGGTATGTTAAAAGTATCGCTCCAGAAGTATTTTAGAACAACCGTGTGTACAGGTAAAGGTTTAAAAAAGGTAAATAATCAAGAATCAAGAATCAAGAATAGTTTTATTAGGTGTCCAGGAACGACCATGCGGTCTTGGTACTGGCACACCAAAACCTACACACTACAAAAAGTAAAATATTTAAAAATTTAAACATTGAGTAAAAGATATGATACATATAACGCATGCTGACACAAAGATACGATATACACAACAAGGAAAGAACGGAACACAGTGTCCGAACACAGAGTAGAAGACTACCACAAAAACGAATATACCATCATTAAAATAATACATAATAACATCACAATCACGACAGGTTCAGCGAGACTCATACAAGACTCTGAGCGATCTGGCAAATTTAGTCACACAAAAATATCAAGATCACTTGCAATGCCATTATATGCCCGACACATGCGAAACATGGGGTCCAGGATATTTAACGTCCGAGGAGAGTAAAAGACGTTGTCAAATGGGTCGCTGTCCGAGGAACTCGTAAAGATATCTGTGAGAGCAGTTCTGAACAGTCGGCCATGCCATGAAGGACTTTGAAAAGGAAAACCAGATCTGCCTTTTCTCGACGGTGATATAAGCTGTTCATTTGTAGGACGTCCAATACATTGTTACTGTTTGATAGAGATGTTTCATCGCGCAGATATCGATATCGATAAATAGATAAAAATTTGTTTTGCACTCGCTCCAGCCTTAGGAGGGTAGTTTTACAACTACCATTCTATACAGGAGATGCGTGTTCGAGTTGAGACCTTGTCAAGAGAGCGGTACAGGGTTACAAACGTTGCGGGGTTTTAAATACTCTAGTCGTTCCGACAAACAACACCGAGCGCGCGCAAGGTGCAGGTACTTATACGAGCCACGTGGCTATCAAATCTCAAGGAGGAGTCAAAATGCACTCCCAAGTCCCGCACTTCACTAGAACGGCACAATACGTCTGAGCGAACACTGTAAGGGAAACACGTTGTCTGCGTTTCGCGACTATAGGACATGACCTTGGTTTTCGAGCTGTTTAGTAGGAGTCCGTTCAGTGAACACCATTTGCTAAATGAGTTTATGTCCTCTTGTAGAAACTTGCAATCTGAGATAGTTTCAATCTCCCAGATATCTTAATATCATCAGCATATTGCGAAAAAGACGAGTTTACAATCTGCTTACACACATCGTTAACAAAAATAGAAAAAAGAAGCGGGCCCAGAACTGATCCCTGAGTGTACCCCCAGACGTGGCCGTGTACGTAAAAGAATACGCGCCGTTCGCACGAGCAACACATGTTCTATTAGACAAATAAATCTGAAACCAGCAGTGTAGCCCTCCACAGACACCAATACCACGAAGTTTATGGCTGATTCGGGTGGTCTTTTCCCGGCAAAATATTTTGCCATATCTTCGGCAAGGGCGTTCAGGTGGTCAAAGACTGGCGAGTGCGCGAAGTTCGGGTGGCGCTTCTCAGGCGTGTGCCTGCAAATTACCAACACAATTCTTGCCCCATCAAGCTCCAAGAGGTCGGGCAGCTTGTCATGCCAGACTGCATTTGGTATCGTCACATCTGAATCGGAAAAAAGAACCAAACAAAACGATGCTCGCCGATAGCGGGTTCGAGTAGAAAGCGAAGCCATTGAGACAGACACCCTCTTGTGCCCCGAGTAAAGACAGCAAAATGAACGAAGATAGCAATAAAATATTTCAAAGGAAGCTTGCGCACTGTCAGTTGCTCTAGGACACAGCGTGTTATTACACCGCTGCAGAAAAAAGTATTGATAGTGTTGCAGCTCAACACTTGAACGCGCATTACAACTTCAAAGGGATGGGCGCAATGAAAAACAGGATTGCAGAAAAAGAGCGACGGTGGTAAGCCTTCTGCGAGCCTCGTAAAACAGCGACAGTTTTCGGAAATCCAAATAAGATATATTAAAGTTTGACGCGTGTGCTCCCCACATATTGATTAATCTGCCCTCCTATTAAGTTTATAATTTAAGAACCTGTAAGCTGTGCAGACTGTGGTAATGAACATAAAAAATATTTAAAAAAAATGTGTGAAGCCATTTGAGTTTACCCACATCTCAGTGTCCGAATATATGTTGCTGATGCATACAGCGTGCCTATCGTACCATAAAATAAACGACGAAGTTAACAAAGCTCACGCGCGACCCATCAAACGAAAACGCCAGTTGCCGGCACTTTGTGTTTGGGTGGAGAGGGTCACGTGGTGCGCCGTTGGCGCGGTTTTGGTTGCCGATACCGCCGGCAAAGACTCGCCAGGGATTGACCACACGAATTCAACATTAGATAAAAGAATGCCATGGTCAACCACATCAAAGGCCTTACTCAGATCAAAGTAGACCACGTCAAGCTGGCCTCAGTGTTTTTATAGTGTCCAGGAACAACCAATCGGTCTTGGTGTTGGCACACTTAAGAAAACGAGCAAACACACACATACAAACAAACATACACACGAGTGCAGAAGGGGAACGTAGTTCACCAGTCTGAGAATAAAAATATCAACAAGTACGAAAGCCACTCAAATCAACAAGGGAAATCAAAAGCTAAAACAGAGACATCCCCAGGTGTGAGAGCAAAAAGTACTGTCAAACATCAGCCCTTCAACTGATCAGCCCTTTTCTTGCTAGAGGAAGTTTCGAACAGCGTTTCCGAACTTGATCCCGCATGAGCTAAAAATAATAATTTTATCAGAGTAGCGGTTATAACACTCAGCCGATTTTTCGATCGGGTTTAAGTGGCGAAAATGTCGAGCTATATGAAAAGATGACTGAAGCCGTGTAGGCACACGTGGAACTCTAAGGCTCACTTCGGACGGAGGGCTGGGAGAGTTAATCGAGCCGTGCAGGGTCTTAAACAAAAACAACAGATCTGCTTTCACCCGACGCTGCTGCAGGTTCAACAAGTTGACGAGTTGTGAGTTACACCCAACGTTTAAACAAGGATCACCTTTCTCAAGGTAACAATATTTAAAGATAGAAATAATTTTTCTTTTGAACTCGCTCGACAGATAAACGTTTAGTTTTGGAAATGCCGTTCCAAACAACCGAGGCGTACTCTAGCTGGGATGTAACTAACGAACAGTACAGCGTGAAAAAAGCGGACGGGCTTTGAATTCCTTCGTTATGCGAGACGCGGCACCAAATGTGCGCAAGGCCAATTGAACCACTCTGGTAGCGTGGGTGTAATAATAATATTAATATCTGTAATCCTATTGAATATGATGGGGGCCCAAAAGAAAAGCAAAAGATGCAGCAGGCAGCTTGACTTGTCCTCGGGACCCCTTTAACTGGTGAACAGCAAGCGATGTGATTGTAATATTGGGACATAACGAATAAATTAGCTGAGAAGGATAGTTTTTTAAGTGTTGCATTGGTTTTGCTTGCTGGTCATGTCTTGGTTCACGACTACCAGAAGTAATACTGGCCTAATAATGCCACTTCAACATGTAGACACAGCGAAATATATCGTGCAAGAAGAGTGTTAACATAATGTTAAATATCAGTATCATAACTAACTGTCAACAATGACGTACAAATCTGGATTTTTCTTTCTGTAAAAAAAAATTCAATTAACGTGGATGGCGACTGCAAATGAAGTGTGGTCGGCAAACCAACTGATATTGCGGAGACACAAATAATGTCAGTTATAAAATAGATATACTATTGAATCTTCCTCTTAAAACTAGGGGTGTATAACGGTACACCCCTTGTTCCATATGTAACATCCCAAAACAAAAATTCGACGTTCAGTCCACCGACGTCAAACCGACGATACTAACTTTCACGAGCAACTTGATAGTCGACCGATTCAACATATTAAAATAGGTCGTGTACGCATTAAAGGCTACAGTAAGACAATCAAGGTTCTTTTGGCCCCCCTGCCAAACCTCAGTGTTTTTGTTTTTCTAGTCTTTGATAAGCACATTGGCTATTTAGTACGTTATATCCAACAGCTATCAAGCCGCTCGTAAAAGTTGGTATCGCCAGCTCGACGACGGTGGACTGAACGTCCAAATGTAGTTTTAGGGTGTTAAATTATGCACTCTAAAAAGGTGTATTTTTACACCCTTTGTCCCATATAAGACACCCCAAAAACTCAGTTCGACGTACAGCGCACTGACGTCAATCTGACGGTACTAACTTTCACGAGAGGCTTGACGGCCGTGTGGTACAACTTATTAAAATAGCTAATGTACGCGTTACTCGACTACAAAACAGATAATCGGGGTTTTCGTGGCCCTACTGCAAAACCTCAGTGTTTTCCTTCTGTAGTCTTTGATACGTACTTTAGCTATTTAATGAGATATGTCGCACCGTTATCAAGGCCCTCGTAAACTTTGGGACCCTCTGTTCGACTTTAGTGCGCTGTACGGCGAACTGAAGTTTTCGGGTGCATTATATGGGACAAAAGGGTGTAAGGTGATATCTTTTTTTTTTAGAGTGTGGGCCAAGGAGTATACCCTATAATACACCCCCTATTTCTAAGAATGTTGGACACTGTGCAAACTCGTCCATGCACGCACAACTAGACATAAATACATACACACACACACACACACACACATATAAGCACGAGTATATGTACCATTGGCCATCCCGTCCATTAGTGAAAAAAATAGTAAAGAAAAAATCGGAACTTATTGAACATGGTGAGGAACAGCGCGTAGGAGACAAAGACACGCTAGAAGCAAACGGACAATACAAGCGCCCATTCGCAGCTCAATATATAGAACGCAGCGAAAGAAAGTATAATACATATGATCGATACCAAACCATGGCACGAGAAGCGCATAATACATAGGAAATAACGCAGAACACAGGGACCGTGTCCATAGCTCTTCTCGTGCCACGGACACCTTCCCTTTCGATTTTTATCATCTTTCTTACTTTCTTCCGTGTTCTTGCGAGTCAGCGCTTTTCCTTTCTGTTTTCTTTTACTGCGTCTTTGTCTCCTGTGCGCTGTTTATCACCATATTCAATGCGTCCAACTCGCCAAGTCACCAACTCGCTACGGAACTTTTCATAAAACAAAGGTCGGCGTTTGTAGTCGATGTTTTTTTCTTGTTTTGTGTTTTGTGTGGTTGAATTGATAATTAGTATCTAAAAAAAACAATAAACCGACTGCGAAAATTTGATTTCCAAATGACAAGAGACTAGCGCGGGAGATAATGCACATCGTGTGTAATAATGCTGCATGAAAAAAAAATGTTTTCTGTGGTTTTCTGGTAAAGATTTAAAGAGAGGGGATATGGACTCCTATATGAGATTAGGACCAAGGAATTGCAGTGCGCATAAAAAAACTGGGAATGGAACCATCTCGTTGAGTACAAGGTTTGAATTAACCATCAGTTGCGAGAAAGCGCCTCTATGCCGTGCCTCTTATAAATTTGTCCTAGTCTTTTTGCGCCCTCTTAAAAACGAAAATTTTCGTCTGCAACACAAAACGATTCGTCCTCCCCTTCTCTCCTTGTCCTGATCTCCATCGAGCATCTTATTCCTTCGTAACGCTTCGTAACAGAAAGGACCGTACTGAAGTGGACATCGCCGAAAAGAAGCGGCAGCCTACTGTCCCTCGGCATGTTCGCTTTACAAATGAGACGCCGGAAAAGAGAACAGCGCGTGGCTAGGGACCGAGAAAACAAGACGGGTTCGTTCTGCTGCGAGTACGGTCGCCGGAACGCGTCCAGGGTCCCTAATCTGGAGACTTGGCGAAAAGGTCGGCGAGAAATCCGGCGGCTATGATTGGCCGGCGCCAAGGTCAAGTGCGGCGCTGGCCAATCACGGCCGCCAGATTTCTCCCCGACTTTCTCGCCAAGTGTCCGGACTTAGGGCCCCAAGACTGGTGTTTTTACCGCGCCGAAAAATGGTTCCTCGATTTGCATTTGATGACGTCATAAAAGCGTCATGCTGTCGCTGGTCGCGATCCTGGCGGCATCCCAGCAGCTGTGGTGTATGTGGCAGGCCCGTGTTTTGCTGCTGGTCGCTCTCCGGGGTGGCAGTCCACGGAAGCTTCGGCAACCAAAATTTGGGGCGCCGTGAGGAGAACGACACTTGCGTTCGCTTGTGCTACTCGCGGCTTCTCGTTAGCATTTCTACAGTCAACCGCCAGGATCACGACATGCCACAGCATGACACATCGGCTTCTTTGACGTCATTAGTTGCCAATTCGGGACCACTTTTGATGTAAGGATAGCGTAGGACGGTTAAACACACCAGTCGAAGACCCACTACAGGAACCAAAGTTGGGGTGCGGCGATGACAAAGACACTCGGCAATCTCTCGTAAGTTCTTTTTTTGTCTTTTTTTTCTCAAGAATGTTAACGCCCCGCTGCCAGGATTGCAACATTGGATGGCATGGGCCTCCGGCTTTTATGAGATAATTTTTTTGCCACTTTGCGACCACTTTCGACGATTGGGCGTAAAAGGACACTAAACACACCAGTCGGAGTGGCGTTCCAGGCGCCGTATACTATACAACCAAACGGGCCGAGTGACGGAACGGAGTACATCTCAATTCAGTCAACGTACTGTGGTCTTCGCAGATAAAATGTCGAAAAGTTGTCGCATGTTGACGTAGACTGTAGCGAAGCACCGAAGCAACCCAGCCCCGTGTTTATTTATGCGTCGTGAATCGCTACCAACGAGGCCAACTTTCAGCCCATCTAATGCGGCGTGCCTGAGCGTAACCAGGCCATAATAGCCTAGATCTGCGCATAATGAAATGCTCGCAGAGAAGCGAAAAACCCACTTCCACGTCGCAGATTTGTATGCCGTATCAATATAAGTAATCAAATTACTTGTAATCGATTATCTTTGAAGTAATTTTGTAATCATCTGAATACATTTGTGGGGAAGTAATCACAAGAGTGATTTGATTGCTCTTGGAAGTTCTAAAATTAATTTTAACCATTACTAGTTTCCCTTTTCCTTTTTAATATCACCTTTTGTTTGTACAAATTTCCTACCAGAGAATCCTCGAACCAAATCTCCGGTAAGTGGATGGTTTACCAAAATTAGTGGATTAAGAAGAGAAGTAGTTTATAATTCGGTGATTCTAATCCAATAAGGGACAGTACGAGCGTTTGAACCGGCAGAAAAATCTGTCGGTTTGAAAACCCGCAGTAATCGAAAAAGTGACGGTTACTTTTCCAACGAACGGCCAATTGCTTTTTCTGCTTAGGTAAGAAAATAATCTAAATAAACACTTTTATAACTCAGAGTATTTGTAAGCGATTACTTCTGGTGAGCGTCGTGTACACGGCTGCCTCGTCGTAAGTTTACCGATGCAGATTCGGCCGCGAGGTAATTAATATCCCGCTCGCACGGCATCGCCTAAACTTGGGAATTAGGAAGTGGGACATAGGACACGCGGCGTTCCGCGTACGCTGTCTATCGACCGAACGCGTGCGCTACACGGTGGAGGCTGAGGTTATTGGGTCATTAGGGTTTGGTACCCACACCTTTTCCCACTCATTTATCGACGAAAAGAAGCGTTTTGTTGTTAGTATTGTCGCTGGGTGTGTCCTCCACACCCGGTCTACGCAGCACGACGTGGTCGTGGTGAGGGAGGGAAAAGAGGGGGGGAGGGAATGATGTGCCTCATTTCCGTAATAGCCTTGGAGAATAACACAAAAGTAAACTAAACGAAAAAGGGGGGGGGGGGCAGCTATATTGCCAACGTGCGGGACCAAAAGCGTTGTTACGGTGGATCTCTTTTACGATTGGCGAAGAGTTCACGATGATGTCGTTAATGGGATTAATTTTGTTTTCAGACCTATTTCCTGGCCGAGGTCTCACTAGCTGTGCTTTTGTTTTCCTTTTCTCAATGGTATTATATATATATATATTTATATATATAATATATATATATATATATATATATATATATATATATATATATATATATATATATATATATATATATATATATATATATTATGTTAGTACACTCTCCTTAATAACATATTTTAAAATGAATCTGCAGTTCTAACACAGAAGCAAAACAGGGATAACTTTGGTTTTCTTTAGTCTTTTTCTAACCACCCCAAACACAAGATCTTTTTTTTATTGCCAGAATACGAAGCAATGTCAGAATGTCCACTTTTAATTTTCTTTTCTTAATTTTGACCCTTAAATGGACACTGGGGGGCTTTACAAGCAAAATTGAACACTAAAATCAGGGAATATTTTTTTTTTTCATTTCAATTTTATTTTAAGAAAACAAAATGAAAGAATCATGGGCATGATAAGCCACTGCCTGCTCGAGCGGTCGATGACAATACATTGTGGTTGGATATAAACGCTGGTTCACACATCTGCGTTGGTTGTGCTCGCACGCAACCGAAACGACCGTAACGGCAATGTCACCGTGACAAGTGTTCGCCGTACACAGCGTGGCGAGCGAAACTATAGGGGTAGCCTCGCGAAGCAATCCATGAGTTGTTACGGTGTTTTGATCGTTATGGTCGTTTCGGTTGCATGCGAATGCAACCTTTGCAAGCCTATGAACCATCCTTAAGGGTACTCTGGGCTGCCTCCCCTGTCCTTCACTGGAGGCCGTGTCAGATGTTCATTTTCATTCTTAGACCTTGAGCGTCAAATTATAAATCTTTATTGCAGAATACGTAGCTTGTCTCAATCTTATTCAAATATCCCGAGCAAAAACGTAAAAGTCACCAAAATCTAAGTCTCCAACGTGGTGTGTGCGAAAAATCATAACAAAGTTCTGTTGGATCTCACGCTCCGTTACCACAGCCTCAGAACAACTGAGATATATCACTTTTTCTTGCTTCCGCGAATTCGTTCAATTGTGTCGAACTCACGCCTTCGGATAATTTTCTAGGTCCCAGCTATGTTTAAAGGGGTTTGGACGCCGCCAAAGACGAAATGAGGTAACTATACTGATAGGTTCCTTTGTATGCTCCTAAAATCCTGCTAAATTTGTTTTCGAATATGCGCGATACTTTCGCTCAATTTTCAGAATGCCGCCGTGTTTGTCGGTTCGGTGACGTCATCCATCCAACGCGCGGCGTCCTCTTGCACGCACACACGCAGACTCGGCTCTCTCGGGGTCTCGCGCTCCAGCTTCTACGTTTCCCTTCCGCGTTTCGAAGACGCGGTTTCGAAACAGTGACGTCTACGGCAGCACTCGCTTCGTCCGAGTCCTCGACATTGGCTGGGGTTTACGTGGATCCTATCGTAGGGCATCCAATTGAGCAGGGACACATCGCATGTAGCCCGTCTTCATACTTCTTCACCCTTCTACCAATCAGAATAGTCAAATCTTGATTCGATGCGCTACGGTCAGCAGCCATGTAAGTGCAGCCATAGATCGCAGCAGCGAAGTGATGTTAGCAATAAATGTGTGGACGATGGTCATTTTGACTTCAATCGGCTCTCGACCAGCTCCAGCGACGACGACAAGATCGTCACGGGCGAACTCACCGTCGCCCGCGATGATCGCGCACATGGATGCAGGGATGGAAGATCATAGGGCAAGGGTGCGAACGTACTGTGGCGAGGCGAGCGGCGAGCTTGGCGACATGGGCGCCTATACCCCGTTTCACTGCGTCCGGATACAGCGGATGCTACGACATCTTAGCAATCCGTTCTGTGGACTGGCCTGTGATATTCGACGCGCTGTGCCTTCCTCAATGTCACGACACTCAACGGCCGATGGTCTGCGTAACATCCGTGCCTTAAACGTAAGATGAAACGGATATGACAGAGAGCGTTCGACTGACTTGATCAGGTTGTTAAGGACGCAATGGTTGATGGACGGATGGATGCCAGAGCCGTATTAAAGAGAGTTTGGCCATTCAGTGGGAAGTAGGAGGCAAATGAGGCGGCGCCATTAGCCGAAAGCGGTCTAGGCGTGTTCCAGGCCGTCTTCACAAATTCGAATGTGGCCGAGCCGGAAGCCGGAAATAATACCCTGGTGGTGGTCGCGTGAAAGAAATTAATAAGCGCGGCGGAGTAACTCTCGGTGATCTGAAAATATGGTGCACGCGATGTTTCGATCAGGGTCATCCAGAAAGCATGGCGGAAGAGCGAGACTATCGATTATGTCGATCGTTTCGATCGACATAATCCGTACGACAGGCGCCGAAGGCCGGAATCTGACGTCCGAGAGGTCACACACTGTCCGAACAAAGCAGAGTTCGAGCGGCACATTCGCTTCTTACATCTTTTTGCATGATCATGATCGAAACATCACGTGTACCATATTTTCAACAATAAAGAGTTACTACATTTATAGCTTACGCTCTTACCAAAATCTGTTTATCGGTATACCACCACTAGGGGATTCTTTTCGACTTCTGGTTGACCAAGAGAGCATGCCAAGCCCTCTCTTTGCGTCTGGTGCACAATCTGGCTCCGCTCGTTCCTCCCATTGACCACAAACTCTATCTATAGACGGCTCTGATGGATGCTAACGGCTGTTACCCTTTATCAACGGGCGGTAGCTTGCGCCACCTAGCCTGGAAATTAGGAATTAAAAGTATGATTTTCTTCTCCTCTGCCAATTTGCTGACCCTCTGCAATTTTATCGGCTATTACCAGGTGGTGTGGATATCACCAAAATAACCTTTGAATAATCGTACAAAAAAAACAAAAAAAAACATCAGCCCCTGCCTCTTCCTCCCGGGCAGGGGTCGTCAATTTTCCTCTGGTCAAACCTCTAGTCGGCGTTACGCCGGCACCGGGCCCACTTAGTCCAGTGCCAGGGGTACCGCCCCAGTGCCGGGAATGGTATGACTAACTTGAGCAGTATATGCCTGGTCGCCACACGAAAATGATAAACATTCGTAAATTGATCGTTGCAATTACTAGAGCTCTACAAATCACGAAACTTGGTGGATATGCTAAGGTAACCTACGAGCGTTCCAGTTTAGCTAGGACAGCCCACGAGTGCAGCTTTTCTAGCAAGCAAGTGGATGCGCCCCCCTTTCTTTTTTATTTTCCGAAAAGAATTTTGTGGGCAGGTGTCGCATTTTCTGTATCTCTTATTTTCTTTCCGCTTTTGAGATCAAAAAGAAGGCAAGCGAAGTCAGGCTTCTCAAGTGACACAACGCAACCGCATCAATGTATCTTACGTTTGACATTAGATAATTATAAGGAACCGTTTTTGGCACACCCGATATACGGTACGATGGGCCCTGCGGTACGTACTGCACATACATGCTACCGCAGAAGACCTCGCACACGCGCGGTTCGTACCGGGGGGCCTTCTATCGTAACACATCGTATGTGCAAAAATGGTTCCCTAAATCTCTCTATTAAGTCGCGCCGCAACCGGCGCTACAATCCGATAAGGAAAATCAAACAGCTCCAGAAGTGCATCGTCATGGCGCTAGTTGCCTTTGTGGGGTTGCAATCACAGACTAGAGCACTAACGAAAAAAAAATAACACGTTAAGTTAGCGGCGACGTTTAACGATGCGCTATTGTGGCTGCTCGATGGCCTCCATCGGATCGTATAATAGACTAACTCAACTCACTGACGTCACGCCACTACGGTGGCGCTGCTGTCGGTATTGCACATGCTGCAGACGCTTCAAGCGTAGACCGCATGGAGCGTTTTTGCTCGCGATTTAGGCGCGTCGGCGTCAAATTGACGTCATTTCCGGCGCGCGGCCGCGCGTTTTCGCGGGAGCGTTGGTTTCTAGCCGACCCAGAACAAGACGCGCGCGCCGAGGCGTCGAAGCGGCTCTCGCCCAATGAGAGTCGCTCGAACCGTCACATGGTTCTGCACAGAAAACCGCTCCTGGTTTTGGCGGTTTGACTGGTTTGACTGCGCTTCTTTTTGTTTGCCGATTGCACGTGTGATGGTTGACAAACGTGCATTCAATTGAAATGCTCATTGACGAGGTTGAGAAGCGTCCCATTCCTTGGGACCTATCAGATAAGGGGTATAAAAATAATGACAAGAAGAAACACGTCTGGAATACCATAGGTGCTATCCTGGGAGTGAAAGATATGTGTTTTCTGTGCTCTTTCCGCTTTTGTGCCACAAGCACTATGTGCATGCTGCTTGCGTAGGGAATTTAGCCGTCGGAGACATTATGCTTTGTCATCGTATAATTCTATCGTATGGTGTTTTACTAAGGTGGAATAGTTTGTGCTTTGTCACAACGGTGCGCAGATTATACATTGCCTATGAACACGATAATTGTTCTACGGATCTAGACAGTCTTTTTCATGACACCGAGGAAAAAAAAGCGTTTTGTGCCTTTTGATTTAACAAAAACGCAGTGTCTAGCGTTATGTCCGACGGAACCCGAAATAAAAATTAAAGTTACGTCCGACGTAACTTTATATCAAGGATTCGAGTTACGACCGACGTAACCCAATATGAAAATTAAAGTTACGTCCGACGGAACTGCAAATAAAAATTAATGTTACGTCCGACGTAACTTTACCCCAAGGTTTCGAGTTACGTCCGACGGAACCCCACCCACTGCCCGATTCGACCTGGATGAGTTTCACTAAAGTAAACTTTACTTGCGCTTCAGCGCAGGAAAGCACGCAACACGAACAACACACCACTCGCGACGCGGCTGGCTCAGTACGCTGTTTCGTATTCAGCGCAATTCAAAGTGTTCAAAAACATTTTTATTGGCCATATAAAAATTAAAAAGTGTTCTTTTTGACACAAAAACCCGTTTTATCTACTTATTTGTTACTTTCACTCTTATTTTGTAGTATTTGCGTGAGCAATTACATCGCGCGTTGAGAATTCTGTTATCTGGCAACGCTGATAACGCGCGGCCGGCGGTGCTTGGCTTTGTCTGCATGCGGGTGCCCCCGCGTCAGCTTCCGCGCGAGCGTTCATAGCGCGTCGCGTTTTCGCGTGCAGAAAAACGCTCCATGCGGTCTGCGCTTTACTCCTCCCGAATTCGGTTTCAGGCGCACGCGGAGTGCCCGCGCCTGGTGAGGGAAAAGCGGGCTTGTTGGGAAACACTTTGGTGGTGTATAGAGTTGACCGCGGTCAGACTCGAAGGGAAACTGAGTACAATGTGAAGGCGCACTTGACACATGCGCGAAAAGTCAGTTACTGTAGCGAGACGACCTGGGGAAGCTTTTATCGCGATGACGTCAGCCCTAAGGGCTACGGCAACTGATCAAGAGGGAGCGCGTCGAAAGGTCGACACTTACAGTTGAAAGAATAAAAACATGAAGGACGAGGACGAGACGACGGCAACAACACTCTTCCATTTGGCAACGACGTCTGATTATGGAAAGCGAAAATTCTCGATTGACCCAAAATGCCTCGATAAGGGGGTGTTAAAGAGGAGGCGAAATAGGAGAGGGAAACCGGGAACGGTAGAAAGGGGCAAACTAAAGTTCCTAGATAAGAGCTTCTTACAAGTAGCGACATTCTTTGAGGAGCCGACTGCGTGACGGTGCAGGTTTTAGGAAGGGAATGGCGGCGCACAGCAGAATACTGAACTTTATGACGCCATTTGTTCCAGTGGAACAAAAGGCTTTGTCATTTTTATTGGTTGTCGTTACTTGTGAATATCACATCTATCGAGGGACTTCAGGGTGAACGAGGGGGACTAATGGCGGAGGATCCATGACTGTCCAATTTCTACGGGGAGTTGCAACTATCCTTTCCAGTGGCCGGCTTAGGCGAATTGATTTGACAAAGCTAGGGATGCCGATAAGACTTTTTTGTGTTTTTGATGAGGAATAGATTTGATTAATTCGCGTCCATCGCGGTATCGGTGTCCCCTCGTTTGTCTTCGGCGTCCTTAACTCATCAAGATGTGAAGTGGAATTTATCAGGCCGGAACCGGAAAGAATGTGCAACTCCAAGTAGAAACTGACAGTCATGGATCCCCGTAGAAATTGGACAATCATAAATCTTCCACCCTTGTTCCCTCCATTTACCCCTCTGCGCTTCTCGGTTTCCATCGCCTACTTCGCCCCCTCTCTAACACCCCTTACCAGGGTGATCTCGGGCCAAGCACGAATTTTATTTCCATAATCTAGACACCCCGTCCTTCATGTTTCTATTCATTCAATTCTAAGTTGCTACGCCAAGGAGTCGCGTTCTTCAACTTCCTTTAAATGGCGCTGCCGTGAAACAAATCCACACTTTACGTGCTTAGCTTCAGCATGACTATGGAGGGAAACGTAAACTTGGAATATTGTTAGTGAGAACAAGTTTACTTTTCTCTCAGAGTTGAAGTACTGTATTCAAAACTACTATAGTTTTTACAAAATTATCACTTAGGTTACAGACCTAAGTGGTAAAACTTGGCACCCGCTAGTATTCTTTGAAAGTAAAGTGCGAAAGAGCCAATGTCGTGTTTGCGCTAACAGTGCTAGAGGTGTAGATACACTCTAAAGGGAGTTGAAACGCATCTGAAGAACAAAATGCTTATCCATTCACCCATGTACAGTGTCCAGCAGGATGGTTGAACCCTTGTCCTCAGGGCCTCGGGGAGCGACGTATTAGCGGACGTGGCGGGTTAAAGTATCGTTGTTAGACGTGATTATTTAATTACTTAATCGTGGCTTAGTGTCTCTAAAAACATAATAAAAAAATTGGTAGTGCACAGAGCGCTTTCAAAAC